>VZRF01001466.1:122719-133816 GCA_013396875.1 Vireo altiloquus
CCTCTCCTCATACAGCCCCAAACACCCTACATGGAGTTGTCCCCTCCTCATATAGCACCCTACATGGGGTCACCCTGCCTTGTACAGCCCCCAGCACCCTGAATGGGGTCACCCACTCCTCATACAGGCCCCAGTATCCTACACGGGGTCACCTCCTCCTGACACAGCCCCAAGCTGATCCTCCGCATGGATTCACTCCCTCCTCATACAGCACCCCCAGCACCCTGAATGGGGTCACAGCACCCCAAATACACCCCAGCATCCTGAACGGGGTCACAGCACCCCAAATACACCCCAGCACCCTGAATGGGGTTACAGCACCCCAAATACAGCCCAGCACCCTGAATGGGGTCACCCCCTCCTCATACAGTCCCAGAATGGGGTTACCCCCTCCTTGTTCATCCCCCAGCATGGGATCACTCCTCATCAGTCCCCAGGATGGGGTCACCCCCTCCTCATACAGCACCCCCAGAATCCTGAACGGGGTCAGAGCACCCCAAATACACCCCAGCACCCTGAATGGGGTCACCCACTCCTTATACAGCACCCCCAGCACCCTGCACTGGGTCACACCATCCCAAATACACCCCAGCACCCTGAATGGCGTTACAGCACCCCAAACACACCCCAGCACCCTGAATGGGGTCACCCCCTCCTCGTAGAGCCCTGATGCTCTTCATGGGAACACTCCTTATCCAGCCCCCAGCACAGGGTGATCACCTTCCTGCAGAGCCCCCACACCCTCCGTGGGGTCACCCCCTCCCCACACGGGCCCTACCTTGCATGATGTCCTTCATCACCGACTGCAGCACCACCTCCTCGTAGGTGTTCTCCACCAGGATGAAGCTGGCAAAGTCCTCGAAGATCAGCTCCTGGAACCTGGCTAATTCCTGCCGGGGTGGGGGGAGAGGTGGTTCAGCCTGGCAGGGATGTTTTGGATGCTCCAGCCCCTCCATGGGGGTGGGAGGTTCTGTCCCCCACCCCAAACTTTCCCCTCTTACCCCCTTGCAGGTGGGTGCCAGCTTTTTCAGCAGGAATGGGATGGTGATCTGCAGCAGGGCCTCCCTGAAGAACTTCTTCCTCACCGTGCTGCTGTCGTAGTCGAACTTCTGCAGGGTGAGAGGGTGCCCTGGGTCACCCAGAGCTGTGGGCTGGCAGCCCCCTGCCCACAGGCACAAACCCCAGAGANCATGGGGGTGGGAGGTTCTGTCCCCCACCCCAAACTTTCCCCTCTTACCCCCTTGCAGGTGGGTGCCAGCTTTTTCAGCAGGAATGGGATGGTGATCTGCAGCAGGGCCTCCCTGAAGAACTTCTTCCTCACCGTGCTGCTGTCGTAGTCGAACTTCTGCAGGGTGAGAGGGTGCCCTGGGTCACCCAGAGCTGTGGGCTGGCAGCCCACAGGCACAAACCCCAGAGATTTGCCCCCCAACCCATCCACACACGTGAGCAGACCCCTCTGGCCTCACATCCCTCTCTCCAGCTCTTTCCCAGTGTTTCTGAGCCCGGGGTACCTCCACTGGTGGCTACAGGAGGGCTTGGGGACCAGTCTGGACCCTGAGGGGCTGTTACAGGTGTGGTCAGAGAGAACCTGGCTCCTCCAGGTGATTTCCCACTTGCCCGCCCCCAGCAAAATCCATGAAATAGAATGAAGAATTCAATAGAATTTCTTAACTCAATAGAAAGACAAATTTCCCCAGAAGACTTTTTGTTGAAATAGATAACCTGGCCTCTTCCCTGGCCAAGGAACAAGGCCACCAAAGGCCACCAAAGGCCACCAAAGGCCACCAAAGGCCACCAAAGGCCCTGACCCTCTGCCTCACCTTGAGCACCCTCTCGAGGATGCGCTGGATGGACTTGCACAGGTCGTCCTTGCCCTGCAGCTTGCCCAGCTCCTGGTGCAGCAGCGTCTCGAAGGTGTACACAGCATCGTCCATTTGCTGTGGCCAGAGGCACGTGGTCAGCGGGGGGAGGGCACCCCAAGGGTGGGCAGGGGGCTCTCGGGGCACTGCCACACCGAGGTGAGCCTTAGCACTGAACCCCACAGTGGTTTGGGGTGAAAGGGAGCTGAAAACTCATCCCCCCCCTGCCATGTCAGGGACACCTCCCACTGCCCCAGGCTGCTCCCAGCCCCAATGTCCAGCCTGGCCTTGGGCACTGCCAGGGATCCAGGGGCAGCCACAGCTGCTCTGGGCACCCTGTGCCAGGGCCTGCCCACCCTCCCAGGGAACAATTCCTTCCCAATATCCAACAGGCAAAGAGCCTCTCCACTCTGGAAAAATCCCTGACGCCCCAGCATGGCATCATGGATGCCCTCACCATGAAGATCAGGAGAGCTGGGGGAGGAGGATGCTCACAGCTGGTTGGCACCCCCTCATCCTCCTACACCCCCCTCCAATCTTGCTGCAGCAGCCCCCAGAGCTGGATACTGGCCTTGCTGGTGCCACTGGGCTCGGTGGCAGGGGGCACCTGTGCCGTGATGCCCAAGCCCACCACGGGCTCCAGACCAAAAGGGCTCCATCACCCACCCTTGGAGACAGCACAGACCTCCCCACCTGGGCTGGACCAGCCTGGGCTCCCCAGCCTGCTGTTCCCAGCCCTGGGGGACAGGGGAGGACCCTGCTCCCCATCCCACCTGTCTCATGTGGATCTGGGCCCTCTGCTTGAAGACAGACGTGCTGGAGACATCGAATCGCTGCTGGAGACCCTCCAGTTTCAGCTGGTCCATCTTCTCGTAGCACGACTGCATCTTCACGGGGTGGAAGGCCAGGTGGGAGAGCTTCTCCATGTACTGGGGACAAAGCCAAGCTCAGCCTCTCCATGTACTCAGGCCAGGGACATTCCACCTCACACGGGTGGCATCGTCTCAGCCTGGGGTCCCCCAGTGCTGCCCACGCTGGGGGTGGCAGCAGGACTGGCCCTGTCCCCCCCCAAAGCCAGCCAGGAGCTCTGCCAGCTCTCACCTCCACCAGCTTCTCCAGGCCACCCTCGTTGATGACGTTCATGTTCATGTCGGTGACTTCCTTGAAGAACACCTCCCGCACCTCGGCGAAGCCCTGGCTCGTGGGGGTCATCAGGGCCTCCAGGATGGAGGAGATGTAGGGCTGGACGTGGTTACGGACACACACCTCTGCCTTGGGCAGGACGAAGGCTGGGAGAGAGCAGGGATAAGGGTGGTGAGGCTCCTCTGTCCCTCCAGCCCCTCACATCACACCCTAAGCCCACCCCAGGGAGAAGGAGCTGCCCTTGCTCCCAACACCCCTCCAGGAGGAGGCTCCTCCTTCCATGAGACCCCCAGGAATTCTTGCAGAGTGCCCCTGGTCTGTACTGAACTGTGGGAGTGAAAAAATGTCACCAGGGAGGATGGCTTTTGTTGGTGTGGGGCTCTGGGGGGGACGGGCATACCCCAGGTCTACCAGTAAGTAAAACAAAAAAGCAAGAGACAGATAAAGAGGAGAAGACGAGGCAAAAGTCAGATAGTTAACAGGAGATTAAGCAAAGAAGTTGTAATCAGTAACTGCTTGAGATGCTAAAGATGTAATCCTAGAAGTTGAAGTTTGTGGTTGTTGAACTGCTAGCTTTGGAACAGTATATAAGTTGTGCTTTGTACAATAAAAAGTTGGCTTTGCATGCACCCAGCAGAGTTTGTGTTTCCATCACCGACACTGAACCCATTCCTGCCACGCTCGGGGGGTGACTGCCCACCTCATCCCTGACCCCCCGGGACACCCCCAGCGAGGACTGCACCTTCCAGGGGTGCCAGGAGCTGTGCTGCACCCTGGGAACAGCCCTGCCCGGAGCCACGGGCACAGCCCCACGTCCCCCTGCACCCCTGCCGGGCTGTACCTCGGATCTTGCTGGCCAGGTGCTCCTTGGAGGTGATGATCTGGTCCATGTCCGTGCGGATGGTGCTCTCCAGCTGCGGCCGCTCCTGCTCACACCTGGCCACTGCAGCGTCGTACTGAGCCTTGGCCAGCTCGTAAACCATCCTGTAGACAGCATCTGACACCTGGGGGCACAGGTGGGCGGGTCAGAGACCCCCCCAGGACCTGCCGAGCCATCCCCTGTGCCCTGACAGGACCCTTGCCACAGCCTGGCAGGGGTTCCCACACCAGGAACCCCCTAGCTGGGTGGGATGGAGCTCCTGCAGTGCAGAAACTGCTTCAAAGTGGTGCTGGAGGGGCAGAGAGGTGAGTGCTGCCTCCATCAGCCAAGCTGCCCCAGGCAGGGATGGGGATGTTGGTGGTCCAGGGATGCTGCAGATCCAGAAATGCTGCAAATTTGGGGATAATGCAGATCCAGAAATGCTGCAAATTTGGGGATGATGCAGGTCTGGAAATGCTGCAAATCTGGGGATGATGCAGATCCAGAAATGCTGCAAATTTGGGGATGCTGCAGATCCAGAAATTCTGCAAATCTGGGGATGATGCAGGTTTGGAGAAGCTGCAGGTCTGGGGATACTGGTGGTCTGGGGATACTGGTCATCCACGGACAGCGGTGGTCCAAGCAGGAGAGCCCCAGACCCCCCTGAAATCTGTTCCTTGCCCTGTTCACCCTCCCTGGGATCTCAGAGCCAACCTCCTGAGCAGGATGGGGAAAGGACCTCAGGCTTCACGCTCACTTTGCTGCCAAACGCTGCGATTTTGGGACTGGCAGGATGCAGAGCCGCCTCCCTCCTCCCTCCCCCGGGCTTCCCAGCGACCGCAGCTACTGGCAAAGCAGCGTTTGTGTGTTTTCAGGCTGCTCAAGTGGCCCATTAGGAGCCTGGCGGTAATTATCTATCGGGGTTTAGAGTTTTAGCAGGCAGTTCTGAAGAGCCCTCAGTCTTTCGCAAGGGTTTGGGCTGGATTTAGCCCGCGCTGCTCTAAAAATGGCTCGCTAAATTTAGCCAGGACGGGTTTCGCTTCGGGGCTGGGCTTCCTCCTGTTTGCTTCCCCGGCCCCAGGGGCGCGGCAGGGCAGGCGGGGCCGGGCAGGGGCACAGGAGGGAGCTTTAAAAAACACAAAGGAGCTTTAAAAACCACTGAGGAGAGAGAATCATAGAATCATAGAGGTTGGAAAGGACCTCTGAGATCATCAAGTCCAACTCTTGATCCACTCCCACCACAGTTGCTAGACCATGGCACTAAGTGCCATGTCCAGCCTTGTCTTAAAAACCTCCAGAGATGGAGAATCCACCCTGGGCAGCCCATTCCAATGGTGGATTACCCTCTCTGTAAAGAATTTCTTTCTAATATCCAACCTAAACCTCCCCTGGCACAGCTTGAGGCCCTCTTGTCTCACTGCTGGGAGAAGAGACCAACCCCACCTGCCTACAGCCTCCTCTCAGGGAGTTGTAGAGAGCGATGAGGTCTCCCCTGAGCCTTCTCTTCTCCAGGCTAAACAACCCCAGCAGCTCCCTCAGCCTCTCCTTCGTTGCTCTTCTCTGGCCTTCACCAGCCTCGTTGCTCTTCTCTGGACCTGCTCCAGCACCTCAACATCTTTCCTGAACTGCGGGGCCCAGAGGACAGGGTTTGGGGAAGGGGCTGCGAGAAGGGGCAGCAAGGGCGGTGGGCACCGAGCCCAGCGGCGAAGGGAGGCCCCCCAAGAAGGGTAACCAGGCGAGATGGGAGGGGGGCAGACTGTGGGGACCCCCCAGCACCCCCAGGGCAAGCCCCAGCCCCACACCTGGATCCAGGTCCGCTGGCGCTCCGGGGCTTTGCCCTTCAGCCGGGGGCCGATGGTGCTGCGCAGCTCGGGGAGCAGCTCCTCCATCACCAGGTTGCTCAGTACCTGTGGAGGGAGGCCGGGAGGGTTTTGGGGGAGCCTGCTGAGTCCCCCCACGCCCCTCTCCCCCCCCATCCCATGCGGGTGTAATAGATATAAGCTGTTTTGCTAATTAAACCGCCCAAGATGCATTTTGATAGATGCAAATTGTTTGTTAATTGTAATAGGTATACACTGCTTTGTTAACCAATACTATTAATAGAACAACGAGATTGTGATAGATACCAGCTGTTTGTGATAGATACACACTGTCTTGTTAACCAATACTATTAACAGAGCAATGAGATTGTGATAGATACAAGCTGTTTGTGATAGATACACACTGTCTTGTTAACCAATACTATTAATAGAGCAATGAGATATAAGAAATATGTAATTAAAACCACAATATCCTGTATAAAGCACACTGCAAGCCAATATAAGCCAATTAACTATACAAGGAAAAGATGAATGGCTTTGGGTGAAGGCTGTGGATGAGAAGAGTCGCCAAAAAGACCAGCTGTGAAGAGGAAGACGTCAGGCCTTCATCCTTGTGATCACCAGAGAGCTCCGACGACCCTCCCTGGCAACAGGCTGTGCACATGCAAACAATATAGAGGTGCCACCTAAGACTGGCAAATAAAGGGTATAAAAACCCCAGATGTACAGGACTGTTTTGTGCACCAATTGGAGGAGCAGAGGCTCTCCTGGCCGCCCAGCTGTCCCTTTGCTTGCTTGAGCTTGCTCCAATAAATCCTAAATTCATAAACCCAAATTGGCTCTGGGTGAGGTTTATTGGCTGAACAATTTCTGCTCACCTGGGTCTCGTTGCCGCAGAGCATGTCCCAGGTGCCGTACTGCTCCTTGGACTGCCGGTACATGCGGATGGCGTCCGTGAAGGCTGGAGCCTCCACTTTGGAGTCCTCGGAGATCCCTGCGGAGGGGAGACGGGCAGGAGTGAGCAGCCTGGAGGTGGGAATGAGGGGCAGCTCAGCACCCCGGCCCGCCCTTGTGTGGTGTCCCACACCCTGGGAGCTGTGTGAGTCCCCAGGAATGTCCCCAGGATTGGGGATGCTGTGCCAAGCCCCTGTCCCTGACAGGGTGGGGCAGCAGTGCCTGGGGGGCTCCTGCTGTGTGCAGAGTGATCCCCTCCAGAGCCGCCCTGAGGGCAGAGAGGCACCCAGGAGCAGGGGCTTGGCAGGATGGGGGCTCGGTGACCCCCAAAGAGTACA
This sequence comes from Vireo altiloquus, assembly GCA_013396875.1. Taxonomy (NCBI): domain Eukaryota; kingdom Metazoa; phylum Chordata; class Aves; order Passeriformes; family Vireonidae; genus Vireo; species Vireo altiloquus. The sequence continues at coordinate 129,693 of VZRF01001466.1, forward strand.
TGGGGTCCTGGGGGCTCAGTGACCCCCAAATAATGCACAGGGTCCTGGGGGCTCAGTGACCCCCAAAGAGTACATGGGGAACTGGGGGCTTGGTGACTCCCAAATGGTGCACAGGGACTTGGGGGCTTGGTGACCCCCAAATAGTGCATGGGGGCCTAGGGGCTTGGTGACCCCCAAAGGGTGCACATGGACCTGGGGGCTCAGGGACCCCCAAATGCACAGCAGGAGCAGGGGCTCAGTGACCCCCAGATGGTACATGGGGACCAGAGGGTTCAGTAACCCCCAAAGGGTGCATGGAGTCCTTGGTGACCCCCAAATAGTACACAGGGTCCTTGGGGGCTCAGTGACGCCCCAAGGCACAGCAAGAGCAGGGGTTCAGTGATCCCCAAGTGGTACATGGGGACCTGGGGGCTTGGTGACCCCCAAACGGTACACAGGGTCCTGGGGGCTCGGTGACCCCCCAAGGCACAGCAGGAGCAGGAGCTCTCCAGGATGGGGGGCTCGGTGACCCCCAAGCCCACATGGCACCCAGTGACTCCCCCAGGGCTGCGGGATGGGCCAGCTGAGGGGGCTGGAGGATGTGGGGGCCCTGTGGGGAGCAGTGAGGCTTGGAAGGAAGAGGAAGGTGGCTGAGGGGCAGCAGGAGGGGGTCAGGGCTGGGCTGTCCCTGGGGTCAGTCACTGCAGCTCAGGGGGGCTCAGATGCCACCCCCACCCTGCCACAGCACCCATCGGGAGGAGAGGCAGGGCCAGGAGCCTGCAGCCACATCCCACAGCGAGGAGGAGGTGGGGACAGAGCTGCCCCACATGTCCCATGCGTGTCCCTGCCTTGTCCCAGGAGACAGAGAAACACCCCTGGGAGAGAACCTTCCACCCCAGTTCCCCTGCCCATGCCCGGAGGAGAGGACCAGGATGGGATCTGAGCCAGGGTGACCCTGCTGGGAGGCTCCAGGGGATCATCCCTGCAGTGCTGACACATCCCAGAGCACCTGGCAGCGCTGGGGACACGGCCAGGTGTCCCAGAGGGACAGCCCAGGGCAGAGAGCAGATCTCTGCCAGTGCACACAGACTCTCCTAAGGTGATTACAATTAACTCCAAGCCTAAGCAGCTTTTCTTGAGGGGCAGCTTAATAGTCAGGGGAAAAAAAAAAAAAAAACACTGAGAAAGTCAAATCTGTGCCTTTCTCAGTCTTTGGTGGGAGCCAGAGCTGGGCTGAGCTTCCAGGGGTTGGTGGCCTCCATCCATGGTTCCTGGGAGCTCCCATCCCCTCCTGGGATGTCACCTTCTGTCCCTGCAGGGCCTGGGGTGGGATTTGCCCCCAAAGGACCCTCCTGGGGTCACTCGCTCCAGGCTGAGCTTGGGGACATCCCTGAGTCTGTCCCCAGCCCTGTGCCCTGTCCAGGCAGGGCTGGTGCAAGGAGCCCCCGTGCCACTTCACAGGGCAAATTTAATGAGTTTGCATTGTTAATGAGTGGTTTAGGGCCTGGAGGGACAGGACACAGGGAATGGCTTCCCAGAGGGCAGGGCTGGATGGGATATTGGGAAGGAATTGTTCCCTGGGAGGGTGGGCAGGCCATGGCACAGGGTGCCCAGAGCAGCTGTGGCTGCCCCTGGATCCCTGGCAGTGCCCAAGGCCAGGCTGGACATTGGGGCTGGGAGCAGCCTGGGACAGTGGGAGGTGTCCCTGCCATGGGTGAGCTTTAAGCTCCCTTTTAACCCAAGCCATCCTTTAACAAGGGGCAAGAGCTCTCAAGGTGGGCACTGCCCAGCCCCAGGTGACACAGACAGGGCAAGGGACAGTTTTGGAGCAGCTGGACACCAGGCTGGACCCCATCTGTGTGAGGAACAGAGCTGCACATCCCAGTCCTCTCAGAAGAGCTGCAGTTACGCAAACCCAGCCTGAGAAAGGGAGCTGGAAATTCCCACACATGAATCACAACCAGAGGTAGAAACAGAGCCTCTAATTTAGGAGAAAAAAAAAAAAATAAAACCTTCTAGTGCTCAACAACAACAAAAGAGCCTTCATGGAATATGAAACGGGATCCTGGAGCTCCCAGGGGCAGAGAGGGGCAGGGAGAACAATGTCACAGACAAATCCGGGCTGGAGGAATGCAGAAGCCCCAGCCCAGAGCCCTCCTTGGCCACTGCCCACTCTGGGAAAAGCTTTTCCATCACGTGCTGAGGAGAAGGAGAGGGAGGAGAGGATTTTCTGGCACTGTGGCTGGTAGAGGGGGTGGTGGAGTGGCTCACACCTCCCCTGTGTGCCACAGCAGCACCCAGCAGGTGGGAGGGGGAAATAGAGATAAAAATTGGGAGTTTGATAGCAGGAGATCAATTCAGCTCTTATCCAGAGCTGGTTTTGCCTGCAGTTGGGTCCTGGGGTGCTGAGCTCCATCCAGGAATGATCCTCAGGAGAATCCCAGAGGGATGAGGGGGTCACAGCACCCAGCCCCACATAGGAGCCCAGGCCCTGGGTGGGCTGAGGGGGCACATTCAGCCCAATGAGCTCAGACACCCTCAGCACAAAATAAAAATAAAAGGGAAAATAGCAAATTTTCAGGAGATTTTATCCAGCATGGGAGGGTGGAAACCCTCAGTGAAAGCCAGGCTCCAGATCCCACCCTATTACAGCAACCCTGGCAGAAGTGAGGTGAAAGTGAGCCCACGCAGAGCTCCCAGGAGGGAAAGCAGCATTCACAAAGTGGGCAGCCTCTAAAATGCTCATTAAAACACCCGATTTTGAGCAGGTTTCAGCTCCGGCACCACCTTCCTTAGGAAATTTCTCACCATCCCAGGCACGGCCAGGACCTGGGGCTCAGCCCAGGAGTGCCCAGGCCACAGCCAAGCAGGAAAATCATGTTTTCCTGCCAGAGTATCACTGACGTGGGAGGCAGGTCCTGCCCAGCCTGGCTGCACAGCCCTGCACCCCCTGCCCACAGCCCCCTCAGGGGGGTGGTTTGGGGTTTGATGGTTTTAATTGACAAATATTTTCTACCCCAGGGTAGAGAATGGGCACCAGGGCAGCTCTGGAGCCAAGCTCTGTGGTGATTCCTGGGAATGCTTCCTGCCCTGGGCAGGTATCCCATCCTTGGGCAGAGGAAGGGGCTGGGCACAGGGATGCTCCAGGGAGCTGGAGGTGATGCTGGCATTGATGAAATGCTCAATCGTGGAATTCCAGACTGGTTTGGGTTGAAAGGGACCATAAAATCATCCTGTTCCACCACCTCCCACTATCCCAGGGTGCTTCTAACCTGGCCTTGGGCACTGCCAGGGATCCAGGGGCAGCCACAGCTGCTCTGGGCACCCTGTGCCAGGGCCTGCCCACCCTCCCAGGGAACAATTCCTTCCCAATATCCCATCCATCCCATTCTCCCTCATCCTGCCACTCCATTCCTTGTCCAAAATCCCTCTCCAGCTCTCCTGGAGCCCCTTTAGGCCCTGGAAGTCTCTTTCCAGACCCTTCCCTTTTCCAGAGTTCCGTTCTCTCTCAACAACTCCCAGCTCCTCCTCACGAGCTCCAAACCATCCCCTTGACCCCAAAACCCCAACCTGGCCACCAGAGGGTCCCCAGCACCCTCTGTGACTCCTCTGTCCCCCCGCAGAGCCCTGGCTGTGCCCCCAGATTGTCGCTCACCGTTGTTGCAGTGCCGCACGCAGTCCTGGAACACTGCCCGCCACTTCTCCTGCTCCTTGCCAGTCATCACACAGAAATAGTAGTGCCGGGCATAGGGGTGCCACAGGATCAGCGGGAAATCCGTGGGGCACTTCAGGATGGGGGAGTGCCCAGATTTCGGGGTGATGCCTGCGGAAAAGGGTGGATGGTTTGAGGGGGAGATGGGGCCGGATAGGGATGGGGAAGGTGCAGGGTTGGGGGTGTCCAGAAGGGACATGCAGAGCCTTCAGCTCCTTCCCAGGGCCTTTGCTAGGAGTTGTCCCCCCCTCAAAAAAAAATAAAAGCAAAAAGAGCCCCATTTTCCCCAAAAGGAAACTGGAATGAAAATTGAAAAGTAAAATTAAGAGTAATTAAAAATCACGTGGTTCTCACGGAGCCATGGACACATTTTCCTTCCTTCCTTCCTTCCTTCCTTCCTTCCTTCCTTCCTTCCTTCCTTCCTTCCTTCCTT
>VZRF01001466.1:133898-160350 GCA_013396875.1 Vireo altiloquus
TTCCTTCCTTCCTTCCTTCCTTCCCTCCCTCCCTCACTTCACAAAACCACCCCTGGCAAAGGTGCCCAGGGATGCCACACCCAAACCTACCCCTTCCAGAAGTTCCTTAAGGATGCTACACCCCAAATCCACCTTTTTCTGAAGGTCCCCAGGGATGCTACACCCCAAATGTACCCCTTCCAGAAGTTGGATAAGGATGCTACACCCCAAACCCACCCTTTCTAGAAGATTCCTAGGGATGCTACACCCCAAAATCACCCTTTTCTGAAGGTTCCAGGGATGCTATACCCCAAACCTACCCCTCCCAGAAGGTCTTTAAAGATGCTACACCCCAAAACCCACCCTTTCTAGAACGTTCCCAGGCATACTACACCCCTAACCCACCCTTTTCTGAAGGCCCTCGGGGATGCTACACCCCAAACCTACTCCTCTCAGAAGGTCTTTAAAGATGCTACACCCCAAACCCACTCTTTCTAGAAGATTCCCAAGGATGCTACACCCCAAAATCACCCTTTTCTGAAGGTCCTCAGGGATGCTACACCCTAAACCCACTCTTTCTAGAAGATTCCCAAGGATGCTACACCCCAAAATCACCCTTTCTAGAAGATTCCCAGGCATACTACACCCCAAACCCACCCTTTTCTGAAGGCCCTCAGGGTTGCTACACCCCAAAATCACTCTTTCTAGAAGGTTCCCAGGGATGCTACACCCCAAAATGACCCTTTTCTGAAGGCCCTCAGGGATGCTACGTCCCAAACCCACCCTTTCTAGAAGGTCCCCAGGGATACTATACCCCAAACCTTTCTAGAAGATTCCCAGGGATGCTACACCCCAAAATCACTCTTTCTAGAAGGCTCCGAGGCATACTACATCTCAAAATCACTCTTTCTAGAAGGTTCCCAGGGATGCTACACCCCAAAATCACCCTTTCTAGAAGGCTCCCAGGCATACTACCTCTCAAAATCACCCTTTCTAGAATGTTCCCAAGGATGCTACACCCCAAACCCACCCTTTCTAGAAGATTCCCAGGGATACTACACCCCAAAATCACCCTTTTCTGAAGGCCCTCAGGGATGCTACGTCCCATACCCACCCTTTCTAGAAGGTCCCCAGGTGTACTATACCCCAAACCTTTCTAGAAGGTTCCCAGGGATACTACACCCCAAATCACCCTTTTCTGAAGGTCCTCATGGATCACACCCACCCCAAACCCACCCAAAGGTCCCCAAGCGCTGCCCAGCAGCAGCACCAGGCCCTCACCAGGCAGGCTGTTGTTGACCAGCTCCAGGTACTGCTCCACAGAGGTGAGGATCTTGTAGCCAGCGCTGTTGACCAGCACCCGGGGCGGCAGCTCCCGCTCGTAGGCCTGATGTGAAAAACAAAGTTCACTCCTGGTAAATTTTTAAAAAGGTTTAATAAGGGGTTTAATAAAAGGGACAATAGGAGACAGAAATAAAGCAAAGAGTTAATAGGGCCTGGTGCTTGGCATGATGCCATTGGCACACCTTAGCTAACAAACTTCTGTTAAATGCCCGAATCTCAGACATATTCATAGATTTCTATGCATCATCAACTATTCTTTTTTTGGTATCTCTTTGGGTTTCAAGTCTTCCCCTATCCGGTTGTCCTGCGTTCCACTTCTGATCAATAGATCCTTCATTCCAGGGTCTGAGGCCTGTCCATGTTATCTTCAGCCAGATAGTCCAGGAATTTGGGGGATTTCCTTGCTCATCTTTGCTATCCTTAGTTAGCTACATAAAGAAACATTCTACATATGATATAATCTTAAGAAGTCACACTACTTTTTAAAATAAAATATTTCTATACCCCTTCACTTTCTTACATTACACATACGACATTTATTTTAATATTTGCGAAAAGCCAACAATACAATATGCATTTATAACACCTGAGCAGGAGAAATGGTCATGGACCTGAGCATCCCCCTGGGGAGTGACCCTGGGGGTGTGAGGGGGATATTCTCCTCACCAGTTTGTTCTCGTAGAGGACCAGCCCATAGTTGTGTGGCACCACGCAGAAGCGGTTCCTCCACTTCTTGTTCTCCTCGATGTACTGGAAGATGTTGCCCGAGTAGATGACGTGGTCCTCCAGCGGGACCTGGGGAGGAGACGGGAGGTGGGGAGGCATGGAGGGGATGGGTGAGGGGAGCCGAGCTCCTCCTGCCCCGGGGAGCTCGGCCAGGTCCACCCATGGTGGTTTTGGGGTGGGAAATGCAAAAGGTGAGAAGGATTTCAGGTGTACGTGTGCTTTTTAGTGACTGGTTAGAACACTTGTCCGTAAACTTTAGCAGCATGCTATTGGCTGAAAAAGTTTCAGCTCCTCACTGCTCCTCAGGGCTCCTCACAGCTCCTCAGGGCTCCTCACAGCTCCTCAGGGCTCCTCAGAGCTCCTCACTGCTCCTCAGGGCTCCTCACTGCTCCTCAGAGCTCCTCAGTACTCCTAACAGCTCCTCAGTACTCCTAACAGCTCCTCACTGCTCCTCAGAGCTCCTCATGCTCCTCAGGGCTCCTCAGGGCTCCTCAGTGCTCCTCACTGCTCCTCAGAGCTCCTCATGCTCCTCAGGGCTCCTCAGAGCTCCTCACTGCTGCTCAGAGCTGTTCTGTAACTAAGAACCCTCAGGTTGTCAGCAGGCTTGAGCCGTGCGCCATCTCTTGTGTACATGAGGCCTGAATAAAATAATAAAAAAGCTGGTGGAACATCTGCCTGAGCCCCCGTCCCGTTGATCACGGTACTCCAGCAGGTGGGGTGGGTGTTCCTGCTCCAGGGCCGTGCTGAGGGTCTCCACTGCATCATCTCCCACAGCGCTGCAAGGTTTGCTGCCTGAATTGGTGCATCTGGGCGATGCCTTTGGGGGCCACCACGGGCCTAGGAGAGCCCGGAGGGTGTGGTGGCACCTCTGGTCACACCTCCAGTGACACCTCTGCCCCTGGCAGCTCCCCTCTGGGACACACTGAGCTCAGCTGAGCTCCTCCAGCTCCCCGGGATGAGTGGAAGTTTGGAGCAGAGCCCCTCCAGCAGCAATTCCCCAATTCCCAGCGATTTCCCTGGCACGGGGCACAGGGAGGACATGTGGCACTGCTGCCAGGAGGTCCTGCCAGAGGCATCTGCAGGTGGCAGGGATCAGGCCCTGCCCAGCAGGGTCTCCAGATGGGACAGGGAAGAGGAAAAGCAAGAAGCCACCCCACAGAGCCCAGCAGCAGACGATGCTCAGATGTCCTGGAACTCACTGGGACCAGTGATAGCTTTTTTAAACTAGGAGAGGTTTTGAGTGGATTTGGGGAAGGAATTGTTCCCTGGGAGGGTGGGCAGGCCCTGGCACAGGGTGCCCAGAGCAGCTGTGGCTGCCCCTGGATCCCTGGCAGTGCCCAAGGCCAGGCTGGACATTGGGGCTGGGAGCAGCCTGGGACAGTGGGAGTTGTCCCTGCCCACGGCAGGGGTGGCACTGGATGAGCTTTAAGGTCCCTTCCAACCCAAACCATTCCATGATTCCATGACAGGATTCCATGGCAGGAACAGGCCAAGGACACCCTGTGCCCCCCCAGCTGTGCAGCCCCTCCCCGGCTCTCCAGCACCTTCTGGCCAGCAGTGCTGACACCATCCCAAACACAGCCTGCCTGAGGCAGCCAGGAATTCATCCCAGGAATTTTTATGATCCCAGGAACATAAACAAGAGCTGAGAGCTCTCGTGAGGCCTGGAGCGTGCGGCGGCCGCCTCTGCTGCCGTGGCCACCCACTCTCCACCATGGTGGCCACCAGGAGGGACCAGCCAGGCCTTGGATCCCACCCTGCCCCGGCAGCAGGACCCTCCTGGAGGAGCTTTTCCCACTCTTCTCCTGGCTCACAGGAACCTCACTGCCGTCCCCACGCCTCGACCACACACCCCTTGGGCTGGGGGAGGTCTGAGAGCAGCTTGGCTGTTCCTCAGTGCTCCTCACAGCTCCTCACTGCTCCTCAGAGCTCCTCAGTGCTCCTCACTGCTCCTAGGTGCTCCTCAGTGCTCCTCACAGCTCCTCACTGCTCCTAGGTGCTCCTCACTGCTCCTCAGAGCTCCTCACTGCTCCTCAGAGCTCCTCACTGCTCCTCACTGCTCCTCACAGCTCCTCATAGCTCCTCACTGTTCCTCAGAGCTCCTCAGTGCTCCTCAGAGCTCCTCAGAGCTCCTCACTGCTCCTCACTGCTCCTCACAGCTCCTCACAGCTCCTCACTGCTCCTCACAGCTCCTCAGTGCTCCTCACTGCTCCTCAGAGCTCCTCAGAGCTCCTCAGAGCTACTCACTGCTCCTCAGTGCTCCTCACTGCTCCCCAAAGACTTCCAGAGAGGGAAAAGCACGCCCAAAGCTAGCCCTGCAGGGCTGGGGGCCACCAGGAGGAAGGAGAACCTGCACCCAAGGCCACCAGCAGTCCCCACCAGTGACTCCTCCAAGGGGAATGAGCCCTCCTCAAGTGGCTGAGGGCAGGCAGAGCCAGACAGACCAGTGCTGGTGGGATAAAATCCAGGCTGAGCCCTGACACCCCTCTGGGGACCCTGGAGAGCCCCAGCACCACTGTCCCCTCCTTGCACACCCTCCCCACCCCAGGGAGGCACTGAGGGAGCTCCTCCCAGCTCCAGCAAATATTTGGGACAGGCCAAACTGCAGGGCTGGGCAGGGAGGGGCTGGGAGCACCGGGGCTGTGCCAGTCCCTGTCTCAGGGGGAGCAGAGAGTGTCGGGGATGGGTTTTGGGGAGTTCTGGATTGCTGGAGGACCAAAGGCAGATGTGTTTGTTCTGTATTCTCATTGCTGTTGTGTCCTGCTGGTGTTTCAGGTGCCTGGATCGTCCCTCACACCCCGTTCCTGCTGTCCCCTCTGCCCTGGAGGGACACCAGTGTCATCCCCTGGTGTCCCTGCTCTGAGCTCCACAGAGCTCACAGGAAAAGTGGGATAAATAATGAGCATTTAAAAATCCCGAGTGCCCCATCCCAGCCGAGGCTGGGCAGGGTGACACCCTCCGTCCTCGTGCCACCCACAACTTTTTGGGGCACGTTTGGGGGGTACAAAGTGCAGCTGGAGATGCTCAGCCTTCACTGATGTGGTGTTTGGAGCACTGGGATATCCCAGTGGCACTGCTGGGTCCCTGGGAGGGGTTGGACAGCAGATGGGACATCCCAGGGGCACTGCTGGGTCCCTGGGAGGAGTTGGACAGCAGATGTGACTTCCCAGTGGCACTGCTGGGACCCTGTAAGGGACAGGCAGCAGACAGGACACTGAGCAGGAGGAATTCCTATTTCTCCATGGGGTTTTTCCAAGACTTGCAGTGTCCCTGACCTCCTGACCTCGCTGCTGTCCCTCAGACATTCCTGGGCTGCTTGCTGGAGCTTTTTGATGAAGCAACCAACCTGGGGATGGAGGCACCTCCCGGGGGGGAGCTGAAGGCATCCGAGGAACCCAGGGGTGCTGAGGACACCGGGCCTGGCTCCTCCCCAGGAACCTCCACTCCTTTGTTTTTCCTAACACACCCAGCGCAGGTCCCCGAGGAGATGGGGCACGTCCTGGTGCCCAGGCAAGGTGTCACCTTTGTGGGTGGGTCAGGGACAGAGCGCTGGGAGCGCCCAGGCCTTGAGGCTGAGCTTGGGGAGGCATTTCCTAGATTTGTTTAACAGAGCTACCCCTTTAAGCCCCAGACAAAAGCCGATGTGCAATCCCATCTCTTCCTGCTTTCAAGGACAGCAGCTCCACCAACCTGGTCAGGGAAAAGCCCAAGAAAGCCACCCCAGGGAGGTCCCCAAGCCATGTCCCACCTGAGGTGCACCTGCCTTTGGAGACAGGAGGGGAGGGCAGGATCCCCCCTCAGGAGGCACAGGCACAAATCCCATCCCCTTCAGCCAGGCAGGACACTCATGGCTGCTGCAGGGCAGACTCAGAGCTGCCCCTGGGGTCAGAGATGCCTGCCAGGGGTTCCCTGCTCCTCCCTGGGAGCTGGCCCAGGTGGGAGCAGCGGGAGGACACAGCCTGGCATGGCTGCTCAGGGCTTCTCTGGGCACTGAGGGGTCCCGGAACACATCCAAAGGCATCCACGACATCCAAAGGCAGCCTTACCCTGCCAGCTCTGTGTGCTCCTTCCATGGGGTGGGAAGGAAAACCATCCCAGAGAGCTCCACTGTGCTCAGTGCCCCAGGGATGGGCTGGACCAGGAGCACAGGGCTGTGTTCTGCCCAGCAGGGTGGGTGGGACAGGGAGAGGGGACGTGGGTTTGGGGGATGGAGGCCTTACCTTGCGGTGGAGCAGCTGGGCCTGCGGGCCCCCGGCGCCCTCGATCTCATAGCGGACGCTGTTGAAGAGAGCTACCCCAAACTGCTCCTTGTAGCAGCGGCAGAACTCGCCCAGCACCTTCCCTGTCTTCTCTGCAATGGGACAGCAGAGCTGCGTCAGGCACGGGCTGGGTTTGGGGTTTGAGACCCCCCCAGAACCCACCCAGACCCCTCCCCAATCACCCTATGGCCCTTGGTGCAGGGACCATGGCAGAACCTGCTGCCTTCCGCCCTCCCTGCCCAGCCTGGGGCCTGATTCGGGGTCAGGATGATCTCTTTTTCTTTGGCCTTTCACATTAATTTCATGGATTCCTCTCCCCGGCAGGAAATTCCTGACATTGAGCTGATTCCGGCGGTGCTGAGGCTTCCTGTACCTTGTGCAGCTCCTGGCCCTGCTCCGACCACCTCAGCCGGCTGGGATTGGGGCAGCCCCCCATTCCCCAGCCCAAACATCACCCTGACCCCGCTGTGCCCCCAGAAGGACCATCCCACACAGCAGCTCCCGGCCCCGCAGCTCGGGAAGCAGCAGGGTTAGCATTAGGGTTGGGATGAGGGGAAAGGACAGCCTGGACACCCCCCCACACTCCCCCATGCGAGGTAGGGACCCCTACCAGGACCCCAAACTCCAGTCTGGGGTGAGTCCAAGGTGCTGGGAGAGCTGCCCATGCCCATGACCCCCTCCACCCCACAGGCAGCCCCTTGCCGGGGGTGGTGGCACATTGCAAGCCCACCCCAGCTGCAGGGACAGGGCTTTTCCTGCCCCAATGTGGCCACAGGAGCGCCTTGGGCACCCTGACCCACCCAGCACCCTCCCCACCCCTGCTCCAGACCCCACGGGGGTGGTCGCACCCCAAAACCCCATCCCGAAGCATCCCAAGGCTGGAGAAACAACCTCCCCCGAGCTGCTTTTGGCACACAGGGCCTCGACTTTGAACTCCCCTATCAACTTTGCCCCAGAGCCTGTGAAAAATGAAGAATTTGAGTCTCCTCCAACAATTTCTGACGGCTCAGGCTCCGCCGGAGCGCCGGCGATGGGCGCGGGGAGGATGGATCCTGGCTCTGCATCCCGGTGCTGGAGCCAGCACGATGCTGGGGGCACGAACCCAGACAAAACAGCCCCCACACCCGCTTGGCACAGCCTGGCAGCAGCCAAAAATTCCAGCAGGAGCCAAAACCTCCAGCAGGAGCCAAAACCTCCAGCGGGAGCCGGCCCGGAGCTGTGCTGGCAGCCGAGGCAGCGCAAGGAGTAGCTTTGCTGCAGGGCGCTGCAAATCCCCTCGGGGTGAGCAGCTCCCGAGGAAAACACTGCCCGAGGAGGGATAAACCCATCCCAGAGGAGATGCCAGCACTGCCAGCCACGGGAGCAAACTACAGACCAGCTGTGCCCAGGGTGAAACCCTAAAATTTAACAAATTCACAGCAAAGGATGGGACACCCGAGCTCATCCCAGCATGGCAATTCCTCCTGGATTTTGGCCTTTCCCCCTGGCATCCCCGCAGCACCTCTGTTGCAATCCCTGTCTCCCCAAGCCGTGTGATTTTGGCCAGGGCTCTGGGCAGCCATGCAGACAGCTGAGATTTAAAAGGACGTTTTGAGGTTTCATTTCCTTTCAGTCCATGGGAAAAAAGGAGCCCCCGGTCCCCAGGCAGGCTTAGTCACTCATTCTTCCCTGATTAACAGCGGGGCCAATTAGGAGGGTTTAAGTAAATGGGAAAGCAAAAGTCAATTATTTGCAGAGGTTGGAACAAGACTTGCAGTCAAACATGCGAGGTGACTAAATCTGCCCGGGCTCAGCAGGACTCTCCGGGGGTGCTGAGGGGACGTTTGGGGCCATTGCTGCTCCCTGCCCGCTAGCCCTGGTGGCAAGCCCAAGGGAGCGAGAGGGACGTGGAGCTCTGTGGGATCAGGAGGTGACAAAAAGTGGGGTGCTGGTGGTGGTACAGCCGGGCTTTGCCTGGGCAGAGGGGTGGGAGGCCCACGCTGATGATGCCAGAGGGTGTCCTGACCCCTCACATCCGCAACACCCTCGCAGGGCTGATGTGTCACACTCAGGAACTGCCTCAGCCACCCACTGGCTCCTTCATCGGGCTGAGCAAAGCCTCCCAAAAGTGCTGAGAGCATTCCCTGGCTGCTTACGGAGCACTGGGGGCTACAGAGAGAATTCCCTATCTGCTCACGGAGCACTGGGGACTATGGAGAGCATTCCCTGGCTCCACAGGGAGCACTGGGGGCTACGGAGATCATTCCCTGGCTCCACAGGGAGCACTGGGGGCTATGGAGAGCATTCCCTGGCTGCACAGGGAGCACTGGGGGCTATGGAGATCATTCCCTGGCTGCTCACGGAGCACTGGGGGCTATGGAGAGCATTCCCTGGCTGCACAGGGAGCACTGGGGGCTATGGAGATCATTCCCTGGCTGCTCATGGAGCACTTGGGGATATGGAGATCATTCCCTGTCTGGTTAGGGAGCACTGGGGACTATGAAGAGCATTCCCTGCTCCAGCTCCACCACCAAGGCCACCCACAAGTGGCCATCCCTCCGTGAGTAGCTTTGGCTGCACATCCAGCCGAGAGCCGGAGGGGTTCAGGGACAGGGAACACAGATTGTCACCTGTCCCCAGACCCCTCACCATCACGGAGGGAAGGCCCCCCCATAGCCAACACCACGCAGGGCGTGGGCTCAGGCACACACAGAGTGCTTTGGCAGCCGGGGGCACACGCAGGGACCTGCCAGGCCAGTCCCCAGCCACCCACCGAGGGCGCTTTCCCCATGGCCACCCTCCTGCTGCCACCGCCCGGTCCCTGTCACACCCCGCGGGGTGGCTGAGCTGCCACAGGCCCTGGCACGTCCTGCTGGCTCCGTGGGCTTCCAAGAGCACCGCCAGCACCGACGCCTGGCTCAGCAGCATCCCTGTGCCAGCGCCTCTGGTCACAGAGCTCCTCTGTCCCCAGCCTCCAGCGCCTCTCCGTGACTCAGCTGCGCGTGGTGGCTCCGGGAGGAGGGAGATAAAGGAGCTGCACAGCCAGGCAGGGCACCGAGAGGGCTCTGGGCACCGGCAAACCCCGAGCCGGGCTGGGTGCGGGGCTGGGGGGGATGCCGGCAGCAAGGACAGGGCTCAGCCAGGCCACAGCAGCTCGCAGCCCTCCCTGTCGTGTGCCCAGGGTCCCCCAGAGCCAGCCTGGGCTGCGGGCACAGCAGGGCAGGTGGCCCTGCGAGGACACGGGCACGGAGCAGGGCAGCATGGGTTTGTCTTGTCCCGGGTGACACCCGAGCAGCACAGAGCCCGAGGCTGCTGGGGGTGAAAGCAGCAGGGACAGGAGGTTCCTGTCCTGCCCAGCCCCTGACCGGCCGTGCCACTGCAGCTGTCACCGAGTCCACAGCAGGGCCACGGCCGGGGCACAGCCCGGGAGCCATCGGTGCCCCAAGGGCAGGTGCAGCCCTCGCCTGCTCTGAGGTCACGGCCCGGCCAGGGCAGCCCTGGCTGCGTCTTGGTCTCTCTGAGCCAGAGCAGGAGGTGGATTTTGCCTCCAGGATTCCAGAGGCAAACTATCCAAGCTGGTCCAGCAGCTGGAACTGGCTGTGTGCTGCCCTTGGAAGCATCTCCAGCACCGTAATCAGCCCCACACACGGAATCACAGAATAGCTGGGGTTGGAAGGGACCTTAAACATCATCCCATCCCACCCCTGCCACGTGGCCAATCTAAATCTGCTCTTTTTCCATGTTAAGTCATCCCCCCTTGTCCTGTCCCTCCATCCCTTGTCCCCAGTCCCTCTCCAGCTCTCCTGGAGCCTCTTTAGGCCCTGCAAGGGGCTCTGAGCTCTCCCTGCAGCCTTCTCCTCTCCAGGTGAGCACCCCCAGCTCTCCCAGCCTGGCTCCCTGTAGCAGAGGGGCTCCAGCCCTGGGAGTAGCTCTGTGGCTTCCTCTGGACTCTCTCCAACGCAGGCACATCCCGAGGCAGCAGCCAGCTCCGATCCTGACCTCCCATAAGATCAGACCCAGCCCCACTTCTGAGAGATGGGGGAAAAAACTTAATCCACGAGCTGCACGTGTGACCCAGAGCCCTGATCACCCCGAGCCCAGCCCAGCTTGACCTCGCTCTTCCCTCCAGCTGCTGCATTTGCTGCAGGTTGTTCCACCGCAGTGGGGAAGAGCAGAGCTCCAGGAGTGGAGCTCCAGGAGCCCATCCCACAGCCCCAGGCTCACGGAGAGCCCTTCCAGCACCAGTGTGTGTCTGTGTGTGTCCACAGCTCGTTTTCCTCACTGCCCTTGAGATCATGTGAGAATGGGAGTGCTGCTGGAAATAGCCCAGGCCTGGGCAGCCTGGTCAGCAGATCCAGCCACGTGGAGATTGGTCCTACACAGGTTTGCTCCAAAATTTCCTTGTCCTTCCTCCCTCTCTTCATTCTCAGTGTCCTCTCAACACATCCACGCCCTGTGGGGGTATCGGGGATGCTGTGTGTCCCTGGTGAGACACGATGGGCACAGGGACGTGGCTCAGCCCAGGTGTGTGCCCGGGGCTCGACCACCAGGCAGCTGCTCCCAAAGGCAGTGGGGAGCAGAGCTCTGGGGCACCCACAGACACAGGCACACCCATCAACAGGGAATCGGGGGGTGGGTTGGGGTGGAAGGACCTTACAGCTCATCCAGTGCCCCCCCTGCCATGGGCAGGGACACCTCCCACTGTCCTGGGATGCTCCAAGCCCTGTCCAACCCGGCCTTGGGCACTGCCAGGGATCCAGGGGCAGCCACAGCTGCTCTGGGCACCCTGTGCCAGGGCCTGCCCACCCTCCCAGGGAACAATTCCTTCCCAATATCTCACCTACTTTCCCTTCTTTCAGTTCAAAGCCATTCCCCCTTGTCCTGTCACTACAGTTCCTGATGAAAGTCCCTCTCCAGCTTCCTTCTGGCCCCTTCAGACACTGGAAGGAGCTGTGAGGTCTCCACAGGACCTTCTCTTCTCCAGCGTGCACACCCACACACGTGTGCTCACACACACCCCCCTCGGAGGGGCTGGAGGCCAGCAGCTGGCAAATCCCAGCGGGAACAGTCCTCTGCATCCTCATCCAAGCCCACATTCTATCTGGCAGCCATGGCTCTCCTGTGTCCACTTCCCATCTCTCCAGGGGGTGAGGTGCCTCCGGAATCCCAGCCCTCCCCAAAAGCCCCCTAGGATGACACGGAATTGTGGAATCATGGAAAAAATGATTGGTTTGGGTTGGAAGGGACCTCAAAGCTCATCCCATTCCACCCCATTCCACACCTTCCACTAGACAAGGAGGGCAGTAGCAGCAGGAGCTGGCGCAGGGTGCCCAAACCCCTGTGGGTGCCACAGGGATGCCTCACTCCAGGCAGGGAATTTTCCTCTTGGTCCAGAAAAAACGAAGGAAAACAAAAAGGCCAAACCAGCTCATTGGAGCAGAACCCCTGGGCTGGGGGGGGCCTGGCCTGGCTCCTTTCCCAGCCCTGTGGGACAGCTGGACTCAGGCCAGCTCCCCCCGGCCCCACACAGTGTCCAGTGTCCCCTGGCCAGCTCAGGGATGTGCCTGCAGGGCAGTGCAGGAGCAGTTGGGGTGGGGGACACATCCTCACATCCCTTTGGGTCCCTGCCCTGCTGACAGTCCCTCTGGGCCATGGTGGCACAGGTGACCCGTGGGCAGCGAGTGCTGGCCTGGCCAGTTTGCCGAGGCTGCTGGGGGAGGAGTTAATTACTAATTTATCCAGTAAATGATTAGTGAGCGGGGGCGGGCCGCGGGGGGAGCGCAGGCCCCCAGCAGCCCCAGACTGGTGGCACTGACAGGGACAATGATGGCCTGGATGGCTCTTCCAGCAAGGGAAACAAAGCCACCGCAGGGAGGCTGATGCCACTGGTTGTCCCCAGGGGATGTCCCCAGGTCACCCCTCTCAGCAGGGCTGCTCCAGCCATCCCACTCTGTTCCCACTGTCCCTCAGGCATCCTCCTGTGCCCCAAATCCTGGCATGGTGCAGAGAGTGAGTGTGGGCACCCCCCGAGGGCACAGCACAGCGAGGATGGGGTGCACACATGGATGGGGGGCACAGGATGCCGTGGATGAGGTGCCCAGGGCACCCCACGAGCCCTGAGCAGGACCCATGGCCATGGGCTGTCCTGGTTCATCCCAGGCTCACCCCAGCAGGAATTTGGGAAAGAGTGACAGCAGGAGATGGCTCCAGGCAGGCTGAGCACCAGCAGTGCAGTGACAGCCAGCACAAGGGACAGTGCCACTGTCGATGGGGCACGTCCTGCAGAGCCAACGGGTGCACCCAAAGGGTTAAACCCCAGCCAGCAGTCTAGGGTTTCGGGAATTTGATGTGAGCTCATTTCCACCCAGAAACACAAACTCCTTCATATGGGCCTGACTCAGCCCGGCTGAGCACCCCAGAGGAGATGCCAGGACCGGGGGAAGTTGGGCACCAGTTCCTCACCCGGGGCACTGTGACAGAGAAGGGCTGGAGGAGGTTTTGTTCCTGATATGAGCAAAACCCAGGGCCTGAGCCGGCAGTTCTCTGTATTTCTCTCTCTCATACAAACCAGGAGAGGCTGGAACAGGGAAAGCAAAGTGTGGGGAGAGCAAAAACCGGCAGGGTTTCCCCTCTGACCTCCCTGCACCCTTCACACAAACCCACCCAAACCCACGCCGGGGTGTTCCTGCTCCAGGCTGCTCTCAGGATCGGCGCTGAGCTTGACCAGAACAAGCAGAGGATGCTTTGATGCCAGGCACAGCTCAGCACCAGGGCTCTGGCAGGACAGGGGCACTGCCAGGCTCCAAAATTCATTAGGAATACTTTCAGAACTGAAAATATTTCCTGAAACCAGCTCCGAAGGCCGGCGGGGGTGGAAGGGGAGCGTGCCGTGCCTCCTCCAGGCAGCAGCTCGGGAGCAGCCGTGACTCAGCCGCGCTGGGAAGGGTGGGCAGGCCGGGCAGGAAGGGATGAGGCAGCGGAGCCTCGCCGGAGAAACCAGCTGGGGCCGAGCCTGAACCGGTTCATCCTCTCTGGCCGTGCCTGTGCCATGCCGGGCTCTGCCCCCGCATGAGTCAGAAGCGCCCTTGGTGCCAACGCAGGGCTGGGGCACCCGGCGGGGACACGGCTCTGCCAGAGGTGCCACCATCCCCAGCACCCTGTGCTGTCCCCTGGCCAGCTGGGATCCCAGGTGTGCTCCCAGGGCTGTGTGCCCACCCAGAGCTGTGCAACCACCCCGGAGCACCCAGCCCATGTCCCAGCACCTCTCCCTGCTCGCACAACGCCGCTGCCCTCCCAGGCCGTGGCAATTCAACCTGCCAGGACACAGCCATGCTGCCACAGCCCTGCGAGGCTCTGGAGCCAACCACGGGGCTGAAAACGAAGCAGCACATTCAGCAGCAGCTCCTCAACCTCTCAACAGCCGAAAAGCACTGAAAAACTCACTCTCAGCCAAGCTTTGGGCACTTTCTGCTGTTTCTTTGGACACCGCTGCTCCTGCTCCCCAATCCCAGCCGTGAGCCTGGCTCAGCCCCCAGCACCAGCCCCTCGCTGTGGCTCAAGGTCACATCCAGCCCGGCAGGACAGGGATTAGTGGCTACGTGCCGGCTGGTGTTTTCCCGTGGCGTGGATGCCGGTGTCCCGCTGCTTCCTGGGAACAAGGCAGCGCGGGGCTGCTGCGTGCGAGGAATGTGCCTGTGAATAACAAACAGCAGCGAGGCCTTCCTGCGGCTCCCGGGGCTGGGCTGAGGTGCCTGCCCTGAGCCTCCCTGCCCGAGCAGCCTCCAAGGGATGCAGGAGGAGGAGATCCCTGCCACCATCCAACCTGTGAGCCCCCTTTCCCCTTGGAGCAGCCTCTGGGGCAATGCTCCAAAGCTGTGGGGCGCAGGTGCCCTCGCAGATGGGTTAAAGCCACCCCAGCCTGGAGTGCCACCTGACAGCGGGCACAGGGACCGGTTCAAGCTGCCAGCAGAGGTGACAGCATTCCCAGGACTGTCAGGATATGTCCCATGGGCATGGGGTGGCTGTGGGAGCACAGGGACTGGTTCAAGCCACCAGCAGAGGTGACAGCATTCCCAGGACTGTCAGGATATGTCCCATGGGCATGGGGTGGCTGTGGGAGCACAGGGACTGGTTCAAGCCACCAGCAGAGGTGACAGCATTCCCAGGACTGTCAGGATATGTCCCATGGGCACAGGTGGCTGTGGGAGGATGGAGCATCCCTGTAGGGAGGGTTTGGCTCGAGCTGAACACCAACCCCAAACCCTGAGCTGGACCAGCACCCACTGCCCTCATCTTGGCTGCAACCACACCATCCCACGTGTCCCTTGTCCCCCTGGGTGCCACCAGCACCCAGCCAGGGTGGAGAAGAGCTGCCACCCCTCTGGTTCTCCCCGCAGCAGGGTGGGACCCAGCACCACCCCTGCCCAGATAAGGTCCTGCTCATCCCCCAGCACCGGCCGGGCTGCATTGCAGCTCCGGGGAATGGCGCAATCCAGGGCGTGCTCAGGCATCCACATCCTCCTGGGAGCTGGGGCACGGCGAGCTGAGGTCCCCACGGCAAAGGGGACAGAGCAAACCTGGGCATCTCCCGTGCTGGGGGCAGCTGGGGTGGGCAGTCCTCGCCCCGGGATGTCCCAGCAGCCACTTCCCTTGTGTCCCCTCGTGCCCAGCCCCAGGGAGCGGCGCTGAACCTGGCATGCTGTCCCTGTGCCCAGCTGGACAGTGCCAGTGGGAAACCCAATCCAACCCCGCGGGAGGAGACCAAACAAAGATTTTTATGTGCATCCAAGAAAACAACCCAGCCAAGAGGGATTTGAAGCAAACAGCCCTGAGCCTGCCCTGGAGCTCTCTCCCCTCCCTCCGTACCCATCCCACAGGATGCTGCCCCATCACCACTTTGGGGTCTGGGAGCTGGCTTGCCCCAGCTTTGGGCACATCCCTTCATGCAGGGAAACCTCCCAAGGGGCTGAGCAGAGCTGGCAGAGGGGGAGAGGAAGCCAGGACAAGTGTCCTGTGTCCCAGGAGCCACCAGAACAGCAGGGGACAGGTGGGACACTGCCCCAGGTCCTGTGTCACCTCCAGGGCAGTGTCCCATCCATCCTGCTGGGAGGGAATGTCCCATCTGGGGACTCCCCTAGTGAAGGGCTCCGAGTTCCCAAGAGGAATTCCCCAGAGATCCCTGCCAGGGAGGGCAGGAGGGGATGAATAAGGGTAAGAGGGCATGGCAAAGGGCAGGAAGGCATGGAGAAGGGCACTGTGCTCTACCAGAGCTGGGGCCTGTGTCAAATGTCGCTGCCCTTTCCCTTTGAAAAGGGGGAAAAGGTGGAGTTTTATTCCTTCCTCTCCTGCCGGTCCAAGAGACTGAGAGGAAGCAACGAGCTGCTCTGCTCTGTCCCTTCCTCCCCTCCTGGCCCCGGCTCTGGGCTCTCCATGGAGCCACTGCAGGCTCCTCCAGGCATGGGACAAGGCCCCAAGGCCAGCCAGGGGCTGGGGAGGGGGCACAGCTCCTGCTTGGGGATGTCACCCGATGGGCTCTGGGGGCTGCAGCCCCACAGACTGGGTGGTGGGAGCAGAGCAGGGTCCTGCAGGGGCAGAGCAGGTCCTGGAGAGCTCATCCTCACCTGCCTTCACACCTTGCCCCATCAAGTGACCGTGGATAAACATTCCTGGATCCCTCCAGCCCTTCTTTCTGCTGGAAAGCTCAGAGATAGGGGAGCCTGACGGTCCCAGGAGGGTGGTATGGAGCTGACAGGGGCTGTGCTGAGAGGCACCGAGCCCCTCTGAACTCTGAGCCAGCCTCTGCAGCGATTTGGGGAGGAGGGGAGCCAAAGGCTCGGGCAATCCCAGCTCCTGGCTGTGTCCCTGCAATGGGTTTCGGGATGTCTGATACTGCTGTGGGGGTGTCCTGCTCCTGTGGGGGTGTTTTCTCTGCCTGGGCTCGCCCAAGGAGAGCTCTCAGCTGCCATCCCGGCTCAGTTCCTCCTGCCCCAGCCCTGCCGCTCGCCGGCAGAGCAGGGATCCCCTCCGTGCGAGCCCAGGCTGGCTCCAGCCGAGCCCTGTGGCTGGGGGAGGCAGGGAAAGCCCTCCCCGAGGGAAGGCAGGCTGTGCCCCGGGGCTGAGCACGGCCGGGAGCGCTCCCATGGCCCTCCCACGTGGGAAGGCCACCAGAACGGTGTCCCCTGCCTCGACACGCTGCCTCGGAGCGAGCCCCGTGCCCCGACACGACGGCTGCAGGTAAAGCCTCAGCTTGCCAGGACCAGCCCTCGCCGCTGGCAGGGAGCCCTGACGTGCCAGGGGAGTTATTTATTTCGCGATGAAAGACACACGTTTCGTTGGGAGAAACCACTCGGCGGCTGCAGCGCCGAGCCCTCGGAGCCTCCCTGCGCGGCTCCCCCGGGGCAGGGTGAGGGTTTCAGCCTCAAGACCAACCCCTGAGCCCGGCAACCTCGGCCTCCCACGCCGGCTGGAGCTGAGCTGCGGCAAAGGCTGGGAAATGAGTGTCACGCTTAGGGAAAAGCCACGGCGAACCTCCTCCCGCTGCCAGCAGCCTCCAGGGCTCACCGCAGCCTTCTGGCACCTCTGGAGCCGGCCCTGCAGCCCATCCCATCGGCATCCAGCCTCCTGCTCGGTGGGATCAGGGATACGCAGACGCTCGGCAAGGCTCGCTGGAGCAGGGAGGCTGCAGGGCCGGCCCCAGGGATGAGGCTCGGTGTCACCTCCGCCACCTCTGCGTGGGCTGGTGCCCGTGGAAGTCCTACCCCGAAATTAGCAGCTGCTTCACTCCGTAATTAACGGGCTGGCGACTCCCCGGAGATGCCAGAGCAAGGTGTGAGCTCCCAGGGACCCTCCCTGTGCTGCCACCCACCCCCACATCCCTCTGGCCATGGAGACTCCTGGCAACTCCTGCTGCATCCCTGATCTCTGCCCTCACTTGGGATGGCACCCAGAAGCTCCTGCTGCATCCCTGGGCTCTGCCATTCCCCTGGGATGGCACCCAGAAGCTCCTGCTGCATCCCTGGGCTCTGCCATTCCCCTGGGATGGCACCCAGAAGCTCCTGCTGCATCCCTGGGCTCTGCCCTCACCTGGGATGGCACTCAGAAGTTCCCGCTGCATCCCTGAACTCTGCCATTCCCCTGGGATGGCATCCAGAAGCTCCTGCTGCATGCCTGGGCTCTGCCATTCCCCTGGGATGGCATCCAGAAGCTCCTGCTGCATCCCTGGGCTCTGCCCTCACTTGGGATGGCACCCAGAAGCTCCTGCTGCATGCCTGGGCTCTGCCATTCCCCTGGGATGGCACCCAGAAGCTCCTGCTGAATCCCTGGGCTCTGGCACCCCTGGGCTCAGGAGCACCAGCTCCACCCAGTCTCCAGCCAGCTCCTGCCAGCCACTCTTCACCTCAGCCTGCAGCAGAACGAGTCCATGGGATGCTCTAGGGAAGGAGTTATTCCAGCATGAGGGAAGAGCTTCATCCAGTCCCATGCTGAGGGCACCCACGGCCCTGGACAGGAGAGGACACTGCAAAAATCCAGGGCACCCAGTGACATCCTGGTTTCCCAGGACACCCCATCCCTGCCAGCCTCGTGTGCCTGGTGATGGTGCCCACACTGGGCATCCTTGCACAAGGAGGATGAGCCAGTCCCTGAGCCAATCTCCAGACCACAGAGCAGGTTGGAAGCAACCCTCAACTCACATGTGGGAGGAAGAGGAGGAGAGCAGCCGGAGGGTGTTGACAAACAAACTGGATGAGTCAGGCAGGAAGATGACCAAACCAGGGTGGCAGGAGGAAGCGGTGGTCAGAGAGACCCTGGAGAGAGGACTGCAGGAGCTGCAGGGAGCTCTGCCCACAGCTGTACATCACACCTGGCTGCCCTGACAGCCCCAGTGCCAGCAGGGAGCTGCCTCCGTGCCTGCCTGGAGCCCTCCAGCCCCACCAGAACCACCAGTGGGAGGAAAGACCCTGGTCCTGAGCCACCCAAGTCATGCGTGTGTGGCTTGTGACTTGTGGGAGACATTGGCACGAGCCTCACACAGCCACCATCATGTGGGCTGGGACAGGGCATGGGCCCTCCACAGCCTGGGCACTGTGGGCACGGCAGGGCTTTTCCCACCTCTCTCCTGCCTTTAACCCATTCCCAGGAGGGACACAGGCTTGGACCAGGCTCTCCCCAGCAGCTCTGCTGGTCTGAGGGGCTGCAACCTCGGGAAGCACTGCCAAGCCCAAAGAGCTCCTGTCCCTCCAGCAACCAGGGGTCATGGCAGCCTGGACAGCAAACCCAAACCCCCCAAATTTGGGAGGACAACTGGGAAAAGCTGCTTGGAGAAGGGCTGGATGCCTCCTGGGGCAGCAGCAGCGGGGAACAGGCCGAGCTAGGCAGGAAAACCCGGAGTTTTCCCCGCCACGTTGCTTTGCATGCCTGACAGCAAGTCGTGCCTTGCCTGCTGGGTTACAGCCCCTCCCAGCTCCGGGGGCTCCTCAGCCAGCCAGGAGCCCTGGCAGGAGCACAGAGGTGCTCCAGGAACCCAGTTTGTCCCAGTCTGTCCCAGGGAGGTGTCCTGGTACAGGTGTGTCCCCCTCTACTCACCCCAAACCTTTGGAGCTGCAGCAAGTCCCAGCCCAGCCTCCATTATCCTATTCCACAGGGATTTCTTTTTTTCCCCCTCATGAAATCTTTTTCCCATTAAAACTTTTTTTCCATGAAAAGCCCTCTGCAACCCCCAAGCATGGGTTAAAACCCACCCTGGGCTAACAGCTCAGTCTCTGCCTGGGTGCAACCATCCAGCCTGGCCTTGCAAACGCCCAATCCCTGACCCAGCAGAGACAGATTCCTGCACAGGAAACCCAGCCAGGCTTTTCCTTGTTATTCTTCAGGATTAGGATCACAGGGGCTTGCACAGGGAGCCATCTCTGCACAGACAACCAGCAAGTTACGGGGAAATTCGGGATGTGCTTTGGATCCAAACGCGCCACAGGCAGCCCCGACCCGGCACAGCCTCGCTGATCAGCCGGGCTGAGCTTTAACTAATGCGTGATGAAAACCCCAGAGCGAGTTCCAAGCTCTCCTTCAAAGCTCAGAAACCTGCTGGCGTCCTGCTGAGCCGCATACCACGTAAGCATTCCTGCCAGGATGGGGCCTGGCAGGGCGGAGGGGCTGCACACCGCGTCCCTGTGCCAGCCCCGGCGCTGCTCCGCCGGCAGCAGCTCTTCCCCCAGAGCCCTCGGGGACAAAAGGACTTCAGAGCCACTCCCGCGGCTTTATGGCCGAGACAGAGGAGCGATATGGCGGAGTCACCTCCAAAACATCGGCGCTCCCCAGCCCTTGAGCTGCCGGCGGGACGCACAAGGTCCAGGACGCAGCTCGGCTGTGACACCCGCCCAGGTGTGGCTTCACCTCCTGGAGACGAGCCTTTGCCAGCCTGGGGAGCTGAAACCAAAGCTGGGGCGCGAAAGGGCTGGGAGGTCACGTCCTGCCCGCTCAGCAGCCCCGGGGAGCCCAGCACCCGCATCACCCAGTGACGCAAAGTGGCTTGGGGGAGCTCAGCACCGCGACGGAGGGGTGACCCCACTCACAGGGGTCAGGCGTGTCACCACAGACCCCAGCGAGCAGCCCTGAACCCCCAGCCAGGGCTTCACACAATCCGAGCCTGTGCAGAGCCGTACCCCCGCGTTCCGCGGTTCCCAGGCAGCTCTGGCCAGACATCCTGTGCCAGGGGCGAGGCGCTACCGCCCGGGGACAGACGGGCTCTCAATGACCACATTGTCACCCTTGCCCGTCCCACGGCGCTGGCGGGGGCACTGCTGTGTCCTGGCGGTGCCGGGGCAGGCTGGAGACAGCCAGGGGTGCGTCCAGTGCTTCCCTCCACCCCAGAACTGGGTTAAGGGGGGGTTTTCCTAAGGATCTCCCAGCACTGGGAAGGGGGATGAGACTCATCTGCCAGCCAGCCCCTGCAGTCCCCGTGCTGACAGCGGTGTCCCCGCGCTGGACTCGGCTTCCAGCGTGCCCCGGAGCCCAGCTCCCCTCTCCCCTCCCGCAGCCCGAGGGGTCCCAGAGCCCCGCCGCCAACACAAACACCCCCGGCACAACCCAGCCTTTCATTGGGAGGCAGACAGGCACCTCGGGTACCCACCCCGAGCTGCGCCCCGGCAAAACCACGGGGAAACTAAAAATTAAAAAGTTTAAAGAGCGAGACAGAGAGGCGGAGAGCAGGCGCGGGGAACACTCAGCGGGGGGGTTCCCAAAGGGACTGAAGGAGGGATGGGGAGATCCCGACGGGGACGAGCGGAGCTGGGGGCGCGCCGGGGGCTCACCCGCGATGTGCTGGCGGCGACCCTCGTCCAGGTGCGTGGAGACCACATCTCCCATGGCGAGCGGAGCCGGGCCGGGCCGGGCGGCGGGAGGAGCGGCAGGAGGAGGAGGGAAGAGGGAGGAGGAGAAGGACGAGGAGGAGGAGGAGGAGGAAGGCAGCGCTCGGGGCGGCCCGGCAGCGCGGCGCCCCACGGCCCCCCCAACCCGGCCACTCCTCCCGCACCGCCCCGAGTCCCTCCCGCCGCCCCCGGGAGCAGGGAGAGGCTGCGAGTGTTCCCCCGGCGGGTAATTAGCCGCGCTAATTGCCGGTGGGAGGATGGGCAGGATGGAGGAGGGGGCCGTGCCCCCCAGGGTGGGGGACATGGGACATAGTGCCCGCGGGGAAAGCTGGCTCCGTGCTGGCACCCCAGCCTCGGCATTGCAACAGCCGGGCTCCGTCCCACCTGCGCCCGCACCCCGCCGGCCTTGACCTTGGCTCCGGCGGTGCCGAGCGGAGAGCGGGCGTGGGAGCACAGCGAAGGGCCCAGCGAAGGGCCCCGCGCCCTCCCCGGCCCGTGGGAGAACGCCATGGGAACGCTCGAGTCCATTTAAAACCCGCCCCAGCCACGGATTTCGGAGCAGGAGCTGTGCCGGGATGGGGACATCTCAGGGAGCAGGAGGGCACACTCAGAGAGGGACACTGAAACCGGGAATGTTCCACCTATCCTGCAAAGTCTCCTCGGACACAGGCGGGGAGGAAGCAGCTGGAGCTGCGGAGCTGGAGGAAGAGGTGGAAAAGCTCCTCCTTCCTCCCGCTGCTGCTGCGGCTCCTTTCCCGAGAGCAACAGGCGGAAACAACCCTCGCAGGATCCTGCGGCGCTGCCTGGGCACGATCCGCAGGGAGGAAAGGCCTCGCCGGCGTCATTCCCAGAGCCTGGGCACCGCCAGCAGCTCGGGGTGTGACCGACGGAGGAAGAGGAGGAGGAGGAGGAGGACGTAGTGGCGTGACCAGAAAGTTCAAGCCGTTCCCAGCTGCAGGGCGGCTCCGGGGAGTCGCTGCCGAGGTGGAAGCACGCCTTGGGATCGCTCTGCTCCCTGGATGCTCCCAGACCTCTGGAAGCTGGGGCTGGGCCGGGCTCAGCTGCTTGGCTTGGTGCGGAGCAGCCAGCGTGGAAAAGGCTCTAGGAGGCTTTTCCTGGGCTGGACTTGTTTACCCGGGAGCGGTGGGAGGGAGGATCGGAGGTGGCCGGGCTGAGGCATCCTGTTTATCCTCCTGAAATAGCTGCCCTGGGCCGCCGCGGGGCTGGGCAGGGGGCGGCAGGATGCGCGCAGCCCTCCCCGCCTGTGCCACCAGCCCTGCCCTGCAGCGCTGCCACCACCTCGGGGGGGACACCGCAGGGTCCTGCCCCCTCGCCGTGCCAGGGGGATGCCACCCTGGAGCCAAGAATCCATGTTTTTTGGGCAGGGATGCAGGGAGGGATGAGGGTACGGCCGTGCCAAGCTCTGCCAAGCTGAACACTCTCCACGTGGCCAAAAAACATCGAGGACATCAAGTGGCACCCAGATGCCACCTGCGTCTGTCCCAGCACCCTCGGGAATGCCCACAGGGAACAAGCCTTTTCCATCCTAACACTGTCCCCACCCCTCTCCGACTTGTTTCAATGGGAAAATTATTCCAAAGCTGGAATAGTTCCCTTTTTCCTCCCTATGATGCCCCAAAAGAAGGCTTTCCCCTTAGCAGAGGGCTTGTTGGCAGTTTGTTTGCCCGGCCAAAATGCTGCTGCTATCAAGAGATTCTCGTGGGAAATTTATCCGCAGCGAAATCCCATTTCTAGTAGAAAATCATTCCACTTTTAAACACTTTCCCCAGTGCTGATCCCCGAGGAGTCTGGCTCTGAATTAATTTGGAATTCTGTCTTAGTGGGGTGATGGTATTTAAGAGGCGATGAAAATGCATCCACCCCCTTCAAATTGAAAATAAATGGGAATATCTATGCATGTAAATAACTTCATTATTAGAAACGAAGCTTCATCCTTTTCAAAAAAGCAATGTATGGAATATGATTTAGGCAGTGCACACACACTCCTGCTAAATAAACTAAGTGGTTTAAAAGCTTTATTTTTGAAAATTTATTCCACACAAGCACTGGAGCACTGAGTCATCACCTGACTCTCTTGCCCACTGCTGTTTTTCTTAAATAAAAACCGAAAACCTGAATGAAGAGGTGAAAAACAGACAGCATTGATATTGTTGGTTTGCAGACAGGAGGGGGATGTTTGTGGCACACAGAAATAGAGTGTCAACAGAGCCCGGAGGCTGTCACACAGACACAGAGACCACTTCTGGGCCTCCAAAAACCACCTGGAGGTGGGCACGATGTCCTGGCACCGTCAGAGAGCCACGTGGTGACACAGCACTGAGCTCTTCGCTGGGTGCTGGCAGAGACAGGCTCAGCTGCTAAAGCTCGGGAGAGGAAAGTAAAGCAGTTGTCTGAAGGGTTTTATTGTGCCTGGAGACTTTCAGGAGATCAAAACTCAGCAGCTGAGCACATTTCGGTGCATTCCCACGTGGTTCCAGGCAGAAGGCACTGTCCTCATGCTCCTGGTCAGGGTTTCCTCCTTCCCCATCACCTCAGGGGATGCCCAAGGAGGATGGGGATGGGATGGGATGGGATGAGGATGGAGACAGGGATGATTTGTCCTTCCTCTCCAGCACATTTTGGTTTATTCCCACATGGCCACGTGCAGAGGGTATTGCCCTCATGCTCCTGGTCAGGGTTTCCTCCATTCCTGCTGCCCTGATGGATGCCCAAGGAGGATGAGGATGGGGATGGGACAGGAATGGTTTGTCCTTCCTCTCCAGCTGCAGTTTCTGTGAGCCCATCCTGCTGTGCACAAGGGGTGCAGACAGAGACCTCCACTGCCCTCCTGCCTCCCCTCCTGGCTCCATCCTTCCCGAGGATGTCTTTAAATCTATCCCTCTTGCCAGGTTCAGCTCCCAACTCCCTGCTCTCCTCACCCCCATTCTGAGCAGGACCCATCAGGTGATGGCCTTGGATCCAGGAGAACAAAC
This sequence comes from Vireo altiloquus, assembly GCA_013396875.1. NCBI lineage: Eukaryota > Metazoa > Chordata > Aves > Passeriformes > Vireonidae > Vireo > Vireo altiloquus. Next base: position 157,542 of record VZRF01001466.1, read on the forward strand.
CACCAGCTCCAGCAGCACAAGTGATGCTCAGATGGCTTTGTCACACCTTGTCCCACACCTGTTCCACGTGCTGGGGCTCTGAGGGACCCAGCAGAGGATCCCCTCCCATCAGAGGCTGTGCAGTGTTGGGGTTGCACAGAACTGCAGCCTGATGAAGTCTGATCATGCCAGCTAATTACACCTTGCTGAGCAGATGGGAATAATGCTTATCTGCCTGGAGCTGCCTGAATTATCTATCCCAGCTTGGAAATGAAGGATTTCCCTGGGAATACGGACGAGGAGAATAAACACTGTCATGGTTTCAGGCAGCTCCTGGGATGGTGGAGGTGGCAGCAGTGAGGAGAGATAGTTCCCAAATTATTAAAGCCTTCAAAGTGCATTAGCCCATCGTGATGAGCAAAGTGTTCCATACCTGTCCTTCATCCTCCCAGGGCTTCTCCTGGATGATCCTGATGCCACAATCCATGGCCATGACAAAGCATTTAAAAAAAAATAAAAAGTTGATTATTTGGGATCTTTTATGCTCACAGGAGTCAAACCAAGCCTGACAGGGGCTGTATGCTCAGCTCCTTGCCCTCCTGCCCCTTCAGCTGATCCCTCTGGATTTGGTGCCTGTGGGGAGGATCATCCCACCTCGCTCCCGTTGGATTCTCCATGAATTCCTTCCCACGGTGTAAAACCCGACCTCTCGGCAGCAGAGGTGGTGGATGCACCTGCACAGTGCCCAGAACAGGCTGTTCCCCATCACTCACCACCTCCAGAATCCTGCTGGATTCCTGCAGCCACCAAACATTGCAGGATGAAGCTTCCAGCCCAGTCAATGATTATTTCCCTTGCAGGGACACGAGGAGCAATCGGTGGAGTTTTCCTTCCACTCTCGGTGACCCTGGCACAAGGATTTATTTCCACCTCACCAGATCACCTGGAAACCCGATCGTGGCGGGGGAAGAGCAGGGAGGGGAGGGCAGGAGATGCAGCCAAGGGGAGGTTGGGGGGTCCCTCGCAGCTGGGCTCAGGTCCCCATCCACAGGGGGATGCAAATCCATCACTTGCAAACCCACCTGGGGTCACCTCTGAGGCCTTGGAGGTGCCTAAGGAGTGTCCTTGTTAAGGGACCTGGGTCTGAGCCAGCCCAGGCTGGGCAGGAGGGAGAAGCACCCAGCAGAGAAGAGGGTGAAGGTGTCCTCCTGCGCCAGGAGCTGCTCACCTTCCCCAGAACTGCTCTCGGTGCAATTAACAGCAGCATAATTGCAGCAATAAAACTTTCCACTGCTGATGAAGGCGAGGGCAGCTCTGCCCAGCCCCGCGAGCAGGGATGCCGTGCCCGTGGGCTGCTGCACCCTCCGTCCCGCTGCTGACTCCAGCGCTGCGCTCCCAGATAACAGCGTGATAAAACTGTGCTGAATCAGGCCTGCCTCGACCGGCTCCTGCTGAATCAGACCTGAATCCATCAGCTCCAGCCCCAGCTCCAGCCCGGGCATGGAGCTCTGAGCAGGATCCATCAGCTCCAGCCTGGACATGGAGTTCTGAGCAGGATCCATCAGCTCCAGCCTGGACATGGAGTTCTGAGCAGGATCCATCAGCTCCAGCCCGGGCACGGAGCTCTGAGCAGGATCCATCAGCTCCAGCCTGGACATGGAGTTCTGAGCAGGATCCATCAGCTCCAGCCCAAGCATGGAGCTCTGAGCAGGATCCATCAGCTCCAGCCCAAGCACGGAGCTCTGAGCAGGATCCATCAGCTCCAGCCTGGACACAGAGCTCTGAGCAGGACCCATCAGCTCCAGCCTGGACACAGAGCTCTGAGCAGGACCCATCAGCTCCAGCCTGGACACAGAGCTCTGAGCAGGACCCATCAGCTCCAGCCCAGAAATGGAGCTCTGAGCAGACGGATGACACTGAGGGTCACCTGGGGATCCGCAATCCCCCCAAGCCGGTGCCACGGGGCTGTGACCAGCAGCAGAGGGGGCCGGGGGTGTCACCCCACCCTCACCCCCGGTGGGTGCAGGGGCAGGGAGGGTCCGGCGGGGCCGGGGGAGCGCAGCCCGCGGAGCGTAGGGCACGGGAGGAGGAGGAGGAGGAGGGAGGCGCCTGCGGACCATCATTACCCTCTGCTGGTCGGCGCTGGGATAACTGGTGGCCGCCGGCCAGGCGTTGGCAGGGAGCCGGGATCGGCTCGGTGCAGCCTGCGGAGGGTGCGACAGACTGGCGACATTGGCACCGGCGTGGCGCGGGGCGTGGGGTGCGGNGATCCATCAGCTCCAGCCCAGAAATGGAGCTCTGAGCAGACGGATGACACTGAGGGTCACCTGGGGATCCGCAATCCCCCGCCTTGGGGATTTTTGGGCCTTGGGCCGGGGGTGTCACCTCACCCTCACCCCGGTGGGTGTGCACCCATGGCCCATCAGCGCCCCGGGGCAGGGAGGGGCCGGCGGGGCCGGGGGAGCGCAGCCCGCGGGGCGGAGGGCACGGGAGGAGGAGGAGGAGGAGGAGGGAGGCTCCTGCGGACCATCATTCCCCTCTGCTGGTCGGCGCTGGGATAACTGGTGGCCGCCGGCCAGGCGTTGGCAGGGAGCCGGGATCGGCTCGGTGCAGCCTGCGGAGGGTGCGACAGACTGGCGACATTGGCACCGGCGTGGCGCGGGGCGTGGGGTGCGGGCAGCAGCGTGGGCACCGGGGTGAGCACAGGGTGTGGGCACCGGGACAGGCACCGGCATGGCGTGGGACATGGGACATGGGACATGGGACATGGGACATGGGACATGGGACATGGGACATGGGACAGACACTGACACCAATATGAGACATAGGA
>VZRF01001467.1:672-57531 GCA_013396875.1 Vireo altiloquus
ATGGGTTTGATGGATTTGATGGATTTGATGGGTTTGACGGGTTTGGTGAGTTTGATGGGTTTGATGGGTTTGGTGATTTTGATGGGTTTGATTGGTTTGATGGATTTGATGGGTTTGATGGGTTTGGTGATTTTGATGGGTTTGATGTATTTGATGGGTTTGATGGGTTTGATGGATTTGATGGATTTGATGAATTTGATGAATTTGATGGGTTTGATGGATTTGATGGGTTTGGTGATTTTGATGGGTTTGATGGGTTTGATGTATTTGATGGATTTGATGGATTTGATGGGTTTGATGTATTTGATGGGTTTGATGGGTTTGATGGATTTGATGGATTTGATGGATTTGATGGATTTGATGGGTTTGATGGGTTTAATGGGTTTGATGGATTTGATGGATTTGATGGGTTTAATGGGTTTGATGTCATGGCTCGGGCTCGGAAGGAAAATGTGAGGAAAAGAGGAATTTCTGCCAGTGCCAGGCAGAGAGGCTCTGCCAACCCATTTCACTCCCAGTTTGTTCAGACCTTTGGCACTGCACTGCCTCTTCACAGTGAAAACTCTCCCATTCCAGCCCTTTATCCTGAGATCTCATTCCTTGTATTCCAAATGCCCAGGAAGCTTCCCCAGCCTGGCATTTTCACAAGTTTCCCTCCAAGTTTTCCCTTTGGTCTTTAAGCAGATTTCCCCTCCGAGTGCATTCCTTTTCTGCTGCTTCCAAAACAAGACTCCCCACTTTCCATGAAGATTAATTTTGGGATTCTATTGCTGGAGGCATCCAGCCCCCAGGCACAGGATTCTCCTGCTTTTCAGGGGCAGGGAAAGCCTGCAAAGAGGCAGCTGTGTTTTCAGGCTCTTTGAACAGTGTCTCTTATAAAAGAGGAGAATAGATAAGCTGGCAGATAAGCTGTCCTGCAAACACTGTTAGGAGAGCTCAGTAATCAGTGTCCAAGAAGTCTGCACTGGGGATGAATGTATCAATTTACCTCAGGCTGTGAGCTCCAAAACTGGGATTTTTTTCCCCTGTTTTTTGCTCGGTTTGTAAGTGAAATCAAGCCACTTTGTCATGATGGGTTTGGTTCTAAATTACAGATTTTCCCCCTTTGTTGGAAAAGGGGGTGATGCTCCAAACCTGCCTCTCTGGGGGTTTGGCAGCATGAATAAATACATTATTATAAATATATTATTGCAAAATAGACACAAAAGCACTCCTTGCCTGTATATGCGAGCACATGGAAATAGATCCATAAATAAACAAAACAAAATGCAGTTCCAAGATTCCCTTCTCTCCCCTTTGATGTGTCCTTAAAAATCACACATTGGGCAATCCATAAATTCCCTGGCTTGCACTTTTCCTTCCCAGGAAGGGATAAATTATCTTTATTTGCACTACACCAATATTTGCATCTTTTTGGGGTGTTTTGCTCCAGTGTTTTAACCTAAAACCTTGAGTCTGTTCTATATAAAGCTAAAATGAGCAGGTTGGAAAGTGCTCTGCACGAATTAACCCTGGGCAGGCAGAGGTGGGATGAGCACTCTGAAAAAATCAGCTGAAAGAATTCAATTCCTGTGATTCCTATGGAATTAGAGTTAAAACCAGGATGAAAATCAAGATGCCTGTAGGTGATTTTCAGGAGAAAAGAGATCTCACATCCTGTAGAAAGAGACATGAGTGAGTGCACTAAGGTGAAAATTCCATGTGCTCCTTGTTCAGTAAAAAGAGGGAAAGTTGAAATTTGGGACAGAAACTCACAGGAAAATAATGAAGATCTTGGCTGCTTAAAAGACTTAAAAGAAAATTCAAAGGGACCAATCTAAGAGTATTCAGTGAAGGAACTTCAGCTGGAGACCTCTGGAAGTTCAGGATGGAGGTGGGTTTTGATTTCTCTAAGCAAAGGTAGAAAAGCTTTCCTAACAAAAAGGGAAAATTTTCGTAAGGAAAATCTCCAGGCCAAATGGATAAATTAAAATATTGCTTTACAAAATGAGAGTAGCTGCAAAGGGCTTCAAGGATGGAGAGTAAAGAGCATAAAAAAGAGGCTGAGAAATGTCTTCTAAGCAGGAAATGTAAGTATAAAGTGACAATTTCCAAGAGTCAAGATGAGGTAAATTCTTGAGGTTAAGTTTTTGGGGAAACCTCTCCACCCCAAACAAATAACAAAATATTCATCCAAAATATCCATAAAAGGAAAAAAAAATCACATTCAGTGAGAACAAGTCAAGCATTAAAGATCATTCGCTTGAGATTCAGGTGACCTTTAACATCTGGCCTCATCTTCTGAGAAATTTGCTGTTGTTGATAACATGAGGCCACACGGGAAGGCAACTTCAAAATGGAAATGGCCTTGAAATTGTCATTTCAGTGGGAGAAATTTGATCAAATTGATCAAATGAAGGAGTGGGGCCACAAAAAAGGAGGTTGTTCTAATGCCAGAGCATCTGTATTTTATGAGAGGTGCCAGAGCAGAGCATCTTTAAATACATTGGCCCAACCTCCATAAGAAATAAGTACAACAGGATATAAAAATATTGTTGTAGAGATCATGCCAGACTTTGAAAAACACCCTGTATTTTGGGAGGGGTGAGTACTAAAGGTTCTTTTTCTTGAATCCTGACAGGTAAAGAGAAAATACTGAGCAACAGAGGGAGAAAATATTTTATTATCAGCCAAACGACAGAGTTTTATAAGAAAATTGGATACACTGGATGTCTAAAGCATCTTCTAAGAAATAATGGGCAAGTTGTTGATACAGGCATGGCTGAGGCTATGGGAGATCCTCTTCTATTCCTTATGGAATCATGGAATGGTTTGGGTTGGGACCTTAAAGCCCATCCAGTGCCACCCCTGCCATGGGCAGGGACACCTCCCACTGTGCCAGGCTGCTCCAAGCCCCATCCAGCCTGGCCTTGGACACTTCCAGGAAGAATTCCTTCCCAAAATCCCATCTTACCCTTCCCTCTGGAAGTTTGAAGCCACGCTCCAGGGGAGAAGAAGGAGCTCTGCTCTAAATGAGCTCTGTTTTTCAGCCATGCAGATGATGTTTTATTTTCCAACACAAATACTTCAGTGACATGGTCTGGTGTGAAATCCTTCAGACATCAAAAACACATTCTGCAAAGCTGCTTTTAAAGAGTGGGAAACAGTTTCCAAGTGCCAAAGAAATCACTGATTGCAACAAAAGAGGAGACCTGTGTGCAAACCTGACAGTGGAAGGATGGTCAGGCTGTCTCAGAATTGGTTCCTCTCTGCTTCTGTTTAGTTAAAATTCAATTTACCACTGGTTTTTATACCTTAGGTTTGAACTTTTCTCTGTTCCCAGCCCTGCAGTGCCCAGTGGAACTCTGCAGTTCCCTGGAGCTCGTTCAGTGCTGTTCTCTCATGCTCACACTGACATAACAAAGCCTCTCCAGCTCGCTCTCCAAGGACACCCAGACCCTCCTGGGCCCAACAACTGCAAACCTTCATCTTGGGGACAGGGGGGCAAGCTTGGGCAAATTCCATCCTTGCCTGGCTTCTGCTTGGGCAATTGATGCTGCTATCAAAGTGGGAAGAACTCGGGAGCTGTCATTGTCCATTTTGGGATGCACTGAGGCAGGAGCCTCTGGAGCCCAGAGTGTGACCTCTGAAGGCCTTTCCAATCAACCCCTCCTTTATTCCTGTCTGCTCTCTGTTTCTAGGCAGCCATTTAAGGCACCAGTGTGAAGAGAAGATTTCAGCCTACTGCTTTCTCTTCTGAGCAATCCAACCTCTCCTCTGTGTGCTAGACCTGATCCTTATTCCAGACTGGGGCAGACTTCCATGGCACAGAGCCTGAATTTCCCTCAATCTTGGACCAGGGAGCCCTAGAAATCCATAAGGGAGTTCCAGCCATGCCAATTAGTGCATTAATAGCATCCAGCTTGGATTAGTGCCAGAGTAATTACACTCATGGATAAATTTCCCAGTGATTAAGAGATTACACATTTATTTTAAATGATCATTGGAGAGTCCTCTTTGGAAAGATCATGCTCAGCCCAAGGATCATTTGGGTTTATGTTGCTGAAAATGGTAAATCTTAGAAGGGCCAGCACTTCATTTAAACACCTCATTAGCACAACAGCCATAACCAAGCCTCTAAACTGCTCTCTGCCCCTCATTTTCATCCCTTCCACCACAAACCAAAACAGAATAGGAAGATAAATAAGCTGACCTGGAACACAAGGTCGAAAAGAAAATGCAATAAATATGAGGTTGCAGCAATGAAGAAGACAATGCTGCAGCTTTCTCCAGAAATATCTCCCTGCCACATCCACATTAAGCCCTCAGCTTTCCCTGCCTGATCTGGAAAGGTTCAAAAACACACCAAAAAAAAAAGATGCAACTTACTGAAACATAATGAAATTGTAAAAGTGAATGATGCAGAGATTTAGGGCAAGACAAGAAACACCAAAAACATTTGGCCTGGTTTTCAATTCAGCTGAGAAGGGAGGTGTTTCTGATAAACCTGACATTTACCCCTTTCACTTTGCATCCCTTAAGGCACAGAACTAGCTGAAAACAGAGATATTTTTCATCTCCAGAAGTCAGGTAAGTGAAATAAATGAAAACTCAAGGTACCAGCGACCACAAGTAATTTAAAAGCTCTTCAGAATGATGCTGATAAGAAAGTTCACCAGTGAAATAAAGGAGTAGTTCCATGAGAACAGCACAGACAGAGCTGGTGGAAATATTTCCACCTGATATTCTACTGATAGAAGTCTGTGGAGGTAGTGGTCATTTTCATCCCACTGAGGATTTGCTCACTTTTTATACATTAATATTTTTTTTATATTTAATCAGCAGGGCAGATTGGGGCCTGGCCATTCTCTAATTGGGTTTGAGAGTGTGAGCTCCTAGCTCAAGTTGAAACATCCTTTTTTCCCTACCTTTGGCACATTTATAGGACCAAAACACACATCAAAAAATTCAGTGTATTTATTGCAAATATTAGAAGGGCAACAAAAAGTGAAACTAAAGCATGTTTCAGATCAATGCTCATTCCTACCAGAACTGGCTTCATGGATTAAATCCAAATTAATGTTGGTTTTTGCGCCATCAGGAATTGCTAGAGGAGCAGATTGTGATTAAAATCATGGAATGTTTTAGGATGGAAGGGACTTTAGAGATCATCCAGTGCCACCCCTGCCATGGCAGGGACACCTCCCACTGTGCCAGGCTGCTCCAAGCCCCAGTGTCCAACCTGGCCTTGGGCACTGCCAGGGATCCAGGGGCAGCCACAGCTGCTCTGGGCAATTTAATCCATTTTATTGAGAATCTGATTGATGTCCTGGTTAAAGTTAAAAATGAAGTCCTAAATCAGACTGGGTAGGAAGTTAGGTTCAGATAAGGAATTCGTAACACCTGAAAATACCAGAATTGCCACTCCTATATTTTGAAGCAGCTTTTTTAAAAATAAAATTTCCTTCTGTCTGGCCCTGGTGACTCTCAGAAGAGGTCCAGGCTGCCATGAGATATTCTGTGTACCATAAAAACTGTATTTCCAGAGGAATTATTGTTGTGAGGTGATTCAGGAGGATAAAGCCTCTCCCTTTCCTTCAGAACAAAGATTACAAATCCTGCTGCGGTGCAGTTGTGTGTGAAGGCAAAGCCAAATATTTGTGTCCCACACTTCACACAGGAGCAGAGGAATTCCCTGGGTTTCAGTGGAGAGCAGTTCCTGGGGCTGTCCCCCTCATTCCCTGGTGTTTTCCAAGAGATGAGGTATTTTCTTGGAGATGAGGTATTGCATTTGACAAACTCCAGGGCTGTACATCAATACACCACGGAATCAAGAAATGCTCTGGAAAATGTAGTTCCTGCATCCTTAATATTCTCCATTTCCTTTTATCCCTTCCCACTCCCAGGAGTTTAATTGCTCTTAGCTGGCTTGGTGGTTCCAGTGCCCTTCTTCTTCCTTCCGGCTCCAGCTGATTTATAATCCTAAATCTTCTGGAAAAGGCTGCAGAGGCCAAGCCTTCCCAAACTAATTCTGAAAACAAAACAATCCGTGCAGCAGGCGGGTAACTCCATCTAGATTTGGGGAGCTTTGGTTACATGAAAGTGAGAATATAAAAACACTTTTTGCATGTAGCCGAATACTGTTGAACACATTTGGAAAGGATCAAGTCAAGGCTACCTAAATCATTCAATAAAATCTGCTGCATAAAACATCTAATAAATTGTAATGGCAAGGACTTGTGTGCAGAGAGGCTGAAATTCCAGCTATGCACTGAAAATAAAATTTGGTCCCTTTTTTTTCCCCCCGTCCCTGACTTTACTAGCCATTGGGCTGGGAGTGTCCAGTTTCACTGGAACACCACAGAAAATGCTTGGCACCAGTCTCAAAGGAGGAATGATTTGGTATGCTGTGATTTGCTTTATGATTTGGGGGATCCTTTATTAATCCCTGAAGTCTCAAATCTCTTAAGACCACGATTAAATCAAAACCAAAGAAAGTCCCCTCAGACTTCCTTGGTGCAAAGGCGACCCCGATCATTAAGGGAAAACGATCATAAAACTCCCCTGGGGACAAAGCAATGAGGATTTCATAGTAAATTACAGAGTTAAATAATGGTAGGCTCTCACACGAGAATAAAACTCACTGCTTCACTTGAGCACTCGGTAAGGGAAGCTGGAATGCTGCTAATACAATAAGATTTTTGTAATCACGTTAGGAAGAATGATAGCCTTGTGTTCCACATCCATTTTACTCAAACTCAGTACCTACGAGATGCAGTGGAAGGAAAACAACTCCACAGAATCCAGATGAGGAAGCTGGAAGCATCTGTTTCTGTGCCCCTTTGTTCTCACCAATAGGCCAGCAATTAAATTGCATTTCTCTGCATTTTTGCTGCTGAACTGCCTTACAGATGTAACAACCAAGCCCAGGAAGATATTCAGCATAGGTGACAGCATGGATGACGTATTGTCTGAAGCAAACTCTCTTAGAAACAGGATATAAAATCCTTGTGATTAGTTTGGAGTTGTCATGACCCAGGAATTAAGCTCGGTTTGGGTGGATTTTAGGAATTGGACGTGTTTTCACTTAGTCATTTTTTTTTACAAAAAGCAACATCAGCCAGTAAATTCCCTTCCTTTTAAAAGTGACTTGGGATGACCTTGTAATCTGAACTTCTGATTTGAACCAGTTTTAAGGAATAGTGCAGAAGTCAGCATGGAGGGACTTGGAGAAGTCTTCGATAGATCAGGATAACCTAAGCAGGAGCAAAGCTTTCCTCAGCAACAGCTTGGTCTTCATTACCCTGCAGAATATTTTTGCCTGAACTTTTAATTTTAATGTAGATGATGGCCTTGGACTTGTTAATTTTTTGCTTGTTGATGGCTAATGAGCTCAGTGAGGTCACAACACCACATGGTCCATGTAAATCGTGGCACAAGTTCCAGGCAGGAGCTGAGCAGGAGAGCTCTGCCTGGGTTGGAGCTTCCTGGGTTCGGCCGTGGTGCCAACCACTGCTTCTCTCTGCAGCTCCCCTCCCTCCAGGCCAAGGAAGTGGCTCAACTTAAAAACAGGGATCAGAGAATCACAGAATCCCAGGATCATTGAGGTTGGAAAAGATTTCCAAGGTCATTGAGTCCAAGCTGTGCCCCATGCCCACCTTGTCCCCAGCCCAGAGCACTGAGTGCCACCTCCAGGCCTTCCTGGGAGCCCTCCAGGGATGGGCACTCCAAACCTCCCTGGGCAGCTCTTGCCAAGGCCTGAGCTCCCTTTCCATGCACAAATTGCTCCTGGTGTCCAAGCTGAGCCTCCCCTGGCCCAGCCTGAGGCTGTTCCCTCTCCTCCTGTCCCTGTTCCCTGCCAGCAGAGCCTGACCCCCCCCGGCTGCCCCTCCTGGCAGGGAGTTGTGCAGAGCCACAAGGTCCCCCCTGAGCCTCCTTTTCTCCAGGGTCAGATCAGAGCTGTCCAGAGGAGAAGCTTCACTGCACTGGTAGAAAAGGACACCCCAGGTCTGCACCTTACACTGCTCCTCCCAACGAGAGGAGAGTGGTGTGGAGCTGCCACAAGTCGCTGAAATTTCAGGTGAAAACAGGTGCCCAAATCACCCAAAAATATAAAACACACATGGGAAAAAAACCCCAAACCCAAGCAGGTGGCCTGAATGCCTCAGCACAAACCACTCAGAGCTCAAAGCTCCAAACCTGTTCTTTTTTGGGCTGTTCTTCCAAGAGTTCCATGAGCCAATATTGGGCACAGTTCTCAGCTCACCAATGTCTGCTTTGCTCTCGATTGGGGCTCAATTCCAAGTGCTCTGATATTACTGAAAATACTTCTATGGGCTGGAATGGGAATTTGATTGGAACCAGGAGTCATAGACAGCAAGAGGAGCTCTGTAATTTAGCAGGAGGACCTGAGAAGAGGGAAGCAAACCAAAAGAAAAAAAAGTGATACTAAATTACCACGGGAACAGAATACCAATCTAGTGACATCTGTTCAAAGAAGGCAGCAAGAGACAAAGCCTTGCCTTGAGTTTTAAAAAATGCATCTGAGGTAGGAGATTTTATATTCAAAAATCTGTATCACAGGTAATTAAAATTGAGTCATAACCGCTCGGGAACAACTGCACAGGCAAGTCCCACATATTTCCAACACACAGATGATTTTGTGCTTATTTATTACTTGAAATATTCTTTACTGTTGCAATCCTGAAGGATGTCCCAAGCTCATTCCCACCCTTTTGGACCAAAAATGGCAGCAAAATCACTTAGGAACAGCACAGGGAAGGAAGGGTGTGACCTAAAAAAATCACCAGAAATTAAAAACTTGCCTTTGTTGAAGCAGAAGAGACAGAAAACAGCAACATCCCAGAGCCCAGTGACCAAGAAATGAGACATCCAAGGAGTTCAGCTCTCTCCCTCCATCCCTGGTGGCAAGGCAGGGGGAAAGAACAAAGAATTCACTGCCCAGAGTCTGGGTGGGAGCCTAACATCCTTGAAAGAGCAATAATGAGGGGAAGGAAGGAGAAAGAAGGTGTGAGAGAGCGGGAAAGGGATGAGTGATGTCCAGTGTGTGGGGTAAGAAAGTTTTGCATAAATCCAGGACATACCAGACATGAGTCAGAGAAAGGAAAGGGGAGGAAGGAAAATATTATTAACTCGAAGACCACCATTAGTGGAGGCTCTTACAACAAACCCCAAGTGACAATTCCCTCTCCCAGGACAAGGCCTCAGCTTCTGGCACCTCATTCTCAGGATAAATATTCCAGCAAGAGCAGGAAGAGCCCCAACCTGAGCATGGTTTAACAGCAGCTCGTAGACAATAAAATAGGAAATGGTGCACGCACGAGACGTTTTTATTACAGTTAATTTTTGTGACTTCTTACAACCAAACTTATTCCTGTCCTTCTGGCCTATCCCAATGATGACTATTCCTATTATTCCTACTGCAGCAGCAACAGCAGGCAGGTATTTTTCTCAGCACGTGTTTCAGCAGTGCCTTCTACTTCTCCTGCTTTTGGCACAAGTGCAGAAAGTTGCTTACAGGGAACCTCAGCACTCCCAGCCAAGTTTTGAAATCTATAATGGGTTGCAAATGTTTTGGGGTGGTTGACTGATGAATGCAGTAACTTTACCATTTATCCTATTTTTTACCATTAGCAAAATCTTGGATGTTTTCAGGGACGGCAGCACTTTCCCTTTTTTATGATTTAAAAACAAAAAAAAAGACAAAACCCCAAACCAAAAACCTTTTGAAAATTATCAAAAAAAACCCCCAGCTGTTTAACTCCTTGATTGTTCTGCTGCTCATAAAAATAAATACAGCAGGGTTGTTGCGGGGATGAACTTTTAAAAGAAGTAATAGGACAATTTCAGCTGTAAGAAAACCCAGTGTCAAAAAGCAGTTACCTGCCATCCTTTGCACTTTATAAAAGCCACTTTCTTCCCTGCATTCCTTCCCCTCATAATGATGCACTTCATCTTTTCAGGAAAAAAATCAGTGGCTCCCAGAAAAATCCCTGCACTGCCCTCATTCACTTACTCATTTCTCTTCAGCTCCAAACTTGTTTATCATTAAGAGTCGTTCGTTTTGTTGATTTTTTTTTTCCCCTCCCACTCAGCGCATCACCTGTGATTTACACAAGTAATAAAACCAGCCAGAGGTGCTTTGCTGAGGGGTTGGACATTTTGGAAGGGGTATAAAGATTTTTACATCAGGATAATAAGGCAAGGCCTAAATAATTAGGAGCTGCTTTTGCAGCAACAGCTTGAGCTGGAATATTTTACAGCTCCTTCATTCTGCTGGCCCTGACCAGGAGCAGGGACAAGGAGGATCAATGCTCTGCTCTTCCACAGCAATTCCAGGAGGGATTACTCAGATGGTTATGATTTATTTAGGGGTGTGTTCGAGAATTCTTCCTTTCTTAGCTTGCCAGTGAGGAGTGAAACCCAAAATGTCTCACAAACACAGGCAGAACACCTGCAGGAATCATTTACCCCCTCAAGTTAGTGAAATTATCTCAGGTTATTTGGAGCACTGGAAGTCAGAGATTTTACTCTTGCATTCGTATTTAAACACGAAATGCATCTTTCTCCTTTTGCAGAATTTCAAAGGCAGTTCTGCCACTCCAGGACCTCTCCATGCTCACAAGTTACCTGTATTTTCAGAATTATTAAATATTACAGTAATAAAGTAAAATGAAACTGTTCTTCAGGTAAAAGATTTTGATTCTCTATTGCCTCATGGTCCCAGATAATGTCATTTTAATGACATGAGGGATCTAACACACAACTATCTAAGCATTTTTTTCATTTTTATGCCAATGGGGTTTGAAACAGGCACAGGCAGTGCCCAGCCTCAGCCCAGAGTGTGACCCAAGAGTGTCCCAACAGTTCAAAGAGCTGCTTCCACCTCTGGTGTTGATGCTGATCTGCTGCAGAAAAGGGAGAAAATCACTGTGTCAGTGTGTCTGAGCCTTCCTTATCTCCTGTTGTATGATTAGACTCTTTGAGGTAAAGGCTGACTCTGTGAGGAGCTAGAGATGGGAGAAACAGGCACCTGACTGGGTTCATCATAAAATCATGGATGGTTTGGGTTGGAAAGGACCTTAAAAATCATCCAGCTCCACCCCCTGCCATGGCAGGGACACCTCCCACTGTGCCAGGCTGCTCCAAGCCCCAGTGTCCAACCTGGCCTTGGGCACTGCCAGGGATCCAGGGGCAGCCACAGCTGCTCTGGGCACCCTGTGCCAGGGCCTGCCCTCCCTGCCAGGGAACAATTCCCACTTCCCAACATCCCATCCAGCCCTGCCCTCTGCCACTGGGAAGCCATTCCCTGCCTCCTGGCCCTGCAGCCCTTGCAAATTGTCTCTCTCCATGGTTCCTGGGGGCTCCTTCAGGCCCTGCAAGGCCACCCTGAGCTCAGCCCAGAGCTTCTCCTCTCCAGGCTCAACAATCCCAGCTCTGGCAGCCTTTCCTCCCAGCAGAGCTGCTCCATCCCTCTGCTCATCCTGCTGCCTCCTCTGGGCTCTCTCCAGCAGCTCCACATCCTCCCTGTGCTGGGCCCCAGGGCTGGGGTAGCTCTGCAGGTGAGGTCTCACCTGAGCAGGGCAGGGGGGCACAATCCCAATCCCAGTCCCAATCCCAATCCAAATCCCAATCTCAATCCAAATTCCAGTCCCAATCCCAATCCCAATCCAAATCCCAATCCCAATCCCAATCCCAATCCCAATCCCAATCCCAATCCCAATCCCTTTCCTTTTTGGGTTGCTTCCACAATTTAAAAATTCAAACCATCAATTTCTGAGCCTGAACAGATTTTGTCACAAGCTGCTGCAAACAGCTCCCATCATCTTCCTCACTGCTGCTCTTTGGCAATCCCAAATTTTATACCTCAAAACAGGAACTCAGCTAACACTCACTGTCAAAACTTGATTTATTTCACTGGCACCACCACAGTTCAAAAGAGCTGAAAATCTGCTTTGCACATTCGAGCTTCCACCCTGTGGATGATATTCCATAACTTCATGGATAGGCAAGATATTCCTATCACATTGTTTTCCCCTGAAACTCCATATTTTGAGACAACAAATCTTACAGTGACCTTTGTAACGAAATCTCTGAAAGGTGTAGGACAAAATTATTTGTGCTGTTAATCTTTAAATCTAGATTGGCACACGCTTGTCTCAGGGGGATTTTTTTGCTACTTGTTCTTAAAAAAAAAAATGGAAAACAAATTCTTCACTTGGGGGAAACCTTCAGAGGCTTCAGGTTTTTCATTCCCCATCCCCAAGGTGAAAAGCTGCAGTTTTTTAGTGATGGAACAGAGAATATTCATTAATGGTGGTGTTAAGTCTTAGCTGTTCTAGATACTTGTAATTTTGAATGTCGAGTACTGGAAGTCTACATTAAACTCTTCGAAAAATCTTCCTGACTGCAAGAAATAAATATTTCTACTATATCTATTATGCCTCCTTCTAATAATATATCTGCTAAAATATTTGTTAAGTAAAGTAGGACCAGGAATTGCAAATTGCTAATAGGCATATCAGGAACCAGGAAAGTCAATAAACTGAATACATTTTTCCTCCAGTTCTATTCAGGTTGTTTCTAATGAAGAACTGAAAAAATGAGTCCTCTCATCGAGCAGCCACTGCACTTAAAACCTTTTACCACCCATGTTGCTGTGCAAATAGTGAAGTAAAAACAAAAAAAGTTTCAGGAGTAAATAAATGCAATTTGGGAGCAGTGGCCATGGAGGAAGAGCTGATGAAAAACCCATCCCAGAGAGTGCCCTGCAAGAAAATGAGAAATGTGCACATCCTGGTCTATACCAAGTCTCTGTGTGTGTTTTAATGACTGTAGAGAAAATATTTCCTGGTGTGCTTGGAGTTATAACAAAGATCTCTCTCCCTGAAGATGCAAATTTATGTGGATGCACTCAGTGATCCAGGCTGCAGAAACAAGGCAAGTACGAGAACAACTTTTGGGGTGAGCACCACAACTCCAGGGCACCACTGGCATCCCAGAGGGCATCTGCTGGGCTGTGTGGTCTCCTGCCCACTCCTTCAGATGCTCTTCCTGCTGCTGCAGGATTTTCCAGATATTCCCTTGTCTTTCCTCTCTCCCTGAGCTGCATCCAGGGGCTCTTCTTTCCTCCCAGAGCTTCTCCATTCCTGACACAGTAGCTTCTCCTGGAGCCTTCCCTTCCCTCCTTGGGGAATTGAAAGGGCTCAGATCTGCATGGGAA
Source organism: Vireo altiloquus (assembly GCA_013396875.1). Lineage (NCBI taxonomy): Eukaryota > Metazoa > Chordata > Aves > Passeriformes > Vireonidae > Vireo > Vireo altiloquus. Next base: position 13,895 of record VZRF01001467.1, read on the forward strand.
AGGAGCAGGAATGTCCATCCAGCACTGCACAATCCCTGCTCACCATCTGGGGATCCAAGCTTCCCATCTGCTCCCTCACATGGAGAAGAAGCTTTGTAGTGGAGATGGCTGAATTTTCTCCGACTGACAAAAACAAAACCCAAGCCCTAAACATTTTTTATTAAAACCAGAGGCACGTTCAGGTCCTGCTATTTCACCGAGGCACAAAACATATTTCGACAGGAAATTAACTTTTTTTCAAAGTTTCCAGCACGCCCCTCCCTTCAATCAGCCCTCAACTCCTTTTGCAGCCGCATGAACTCGCTGATAACCTTCGCTGTGCAAAAGGCAGATGGAAAAAAGCCTGACCCACACAAAGAGAGGAGAAGATGCCTCTGGAGCAAAGACATCCAGCAGCAACTGTCTGCTGAATTCCCTGCTGGAAACCTTCTCCCTGCTCACCACAGAGCTCCACAGCTCTGCCCGCTTTGCTTGGAGCTCGGCTCCAGGCACTCTGTGTCTCCCTTGCAATTTTCTCCAGTCAAAATCAATATTTACCAATATTTACGTCACAATATTTACCTTTGGGTGCAATGGGCTCTGTGCTGAAGCTTTTACCAGCAGGGCTTGCACAGAAAGGTACAGCCAGGAGGGTTTTCAGCATGCTTTGCTACCTCTTTTTGGAGTTTAAAACTCTCTTGAAAGAGAGCTCAGCTCTTTTCCAGTCCCTGCTCTCCCTTGCCCTGCTCTGCCTCCCACTTCTCCTGCAAAAGTTGATTTTCCTGAGGGGATAACTGCTGGGACCAGCACAGATCCAGCTCCACCTCTCACCTATGGTTTATCCTGTCATGTTTGAAACTGCAGTGGCTTTTCCAAAGGCTATTTTTATTTTCCTGCGTGGCTTAGATCATTGTAACAAATGTTCCCAACTTCCATTTTGAAAGTTAGGCTTGGGCTTTGATCTCCTTTAAGCATTTCACTTAGAAAAAATTTTTCTGTTGAACACAGAGTTTGCTAAAGGGTCCTGAGGAGTATTTGGGGGGGTTGGGTAATTTTTTTATTTTAATATTTTTTTTTTCTATTGAAGTGAAAACTGCAATTTTCTCCAGTCAAAATCAATATTTACCAATATTTACTTCTCACTGGGCACAGTGGGCTCTGTGCTGAAGCTTTTATCACCAGGGTAAAAGTGTGTACCAGCACAGAAAGTNTGAAAGTTAGGCTCGGGCTTTGACCCCTTTAAGCATTTCACTTAGAAAAATTTTTTCTGTTGAACACAGAGTTTGCTAAAGGGTCCTGAGGAGTATTTGGGGGGGTTGGGTAATTTTTTTATTTTAATATTTTTTTTTTCTATTGAAGTGAAAACTGCAATTTTCTCCAGTCAAAATCAATATTTACCAATATTTACTTCTCACTGGGCACAGTGGGCTCTGTGCTGAAGCTTTTATCACCAGGGTAAAAGTGTGTACCAGCACAGAAAGGCACAGCCTGGAGTGTTTTCAGCATGCTTTGCTACCTCTTTTTGGAGTTTAAAACTCTCTTAAAAGAGAGCTCAGCTCTTTTCCAGTCCCTGCTCTCCCTTGCCCTGCTCTGCCTCCCACTTCTCCTGCAAAAGCTGATTTTCCTGTGGGGATAACTCCTGGGACCAGCACGGATCCAGCTCCACCTCTCACCTATGGTTTATCCTGTCATGTTTGAAACTGCAGTGGCTTTTCCAAAGGCTATTTTTATTTTTCTGCATGGCTTAGATCATTGTAACAAATGTTCCTGACTTCCATTTCGAGAGTTAGGCTCGAGCTTTGATCTTCTTTAAGCATTTAACTTAGACAAAGTTGTTTTATTGAACTGAGAGGGACTTACATTCCTCAAGTCAGGCATATGCATAAGCCCTTTAAGAATTATGGCCTCAGCCTAAGTCAGTCCTAAACCTTACATGAATTCTGGATATTAAAAAGAAAAATGTTTGAAAACCCAGGTCTCTGAGGAAAGAAATAAATACTTATATATGTCCACTATATTATGAAAACTACTGTACTCGAATGAGACAGTCATGGATGTTTTTTAGATTTAAGAAAATAATTTTGAAATAAAATATATCCATACATGCATGATTAATGTGGCTTCTCTGTTCTCTTCTACTTGTATTATTTATATTCCTAGTGAGAGGGGGAAAAATTCTTTCCAGCTAAAGAAGCAGCCTCTTTTATGAATAAAAATGAGGTTTTCGTCTTTTTTTTAGTTTTTTTTTTTCCAGAAGAGTGGAAAAAAGGCCTTTCCATTTGATTTTCTGACATCAAAATAATATGGTGCAACTCTGAATATGATCTGCTCCTTTCTTTGATTCCTACCATGTCAAATTTTCATAACAGGCTTCAGCAACACTTCCAGACTGCAGTGGGGTTATTTGGGAAAGCACACACAATCCCAGGTAGTCATGGCCCAAAATTGCCTGGAAGGAGAGGGCAGGGATGGAGATAACACACAGACAAAACCAATAAACAGCACAATTCAAGGAGCAAGCAGCACTCTCCCCACACCCAATTCCTTGCCACCATAAAAAGAATGATTTCCCAGCAAACACATTTATCATAAAGATTCCTACAGACAGATGGGATCAGAAAGAGCCCAAAGATTCCAGACAAGAACATTTTTAGAAGCCAGAGATCTCTGGAGAGGTGTAACCCACACGTCAAGCAGCAAAGTGGACTTTAGCCAGGGAAGAGATGTTGGAACAAAAGGTTTTTTGTGGGAACGGGTTACTAAAAAGTGAAGAACTTTTCAGAGAGCCCAAGGGTTTGGGGAAGCTCTAGAAAGCTCCTTTGCCATCTCAGTGCATGTTCCACTTCAAATTATGGAGGTTTTTCACATTTCAGGCGTGGCTGGAGCCATTGGTGATCTCCTTGTTCACTTCTTCAAGCACTGTGACAGCTGAAGCTGCTACAAGGCCTTTGTAGTTACACAGAGTTTGCCAAAGGGTCCTGAGGAATATTTTGGGCCTTGAGTAATTTTTTTATCCAAAAAAAGAAGCAAAGAGCTTCCTCATGCTTGTTCTAGCAATGGGTGATTGGGCTCTGTCACCCCAGGGCTCCAGCCCATGGTTCTTTCCAGTAGCCAGAGCTCAGAGCTGTGGCCAACAAATCAAAGCTGAAAAAAAGAGAAAAATGTCAAACTGGAAATGGTGTTGAGACAGAACCACAGAACCCCAGGATGGTTTGGGTTGGAAAGGACCTTAAAGCTCATCCAGTGCCACCTCTGCCATGGGCAGGGACACCTCCCACTGTGCCAGGCTGCTCCAAGCCCCAATGTCCAACCTGGCCTTGGGCACTGCCAGGGATCCAGGGGCAGCCACAGCTGCTCTGGGCACCCTGTGCCAGGGCCTGCCCTCCCTGCCAGGGAACAATTCCCACTTCCCAACATCCCATCCAGCCCTGCCCTCTGCCACTGGGAAGCCATTCCCTGCCTCCTGGCCCTGCAGCCCTTGCAAATTGTCTCTCTCCATGCTTCCTGGGGGCTCCTTCAGGCCCTGCAAGGCCACCCTGAGCTCAGCCCAGAGCTTCTCCTCTCCAGGCTCAACAATCCCAGCTCTGGCAGCCTTTCCTCCCAGCAGAGCTGCTCCATCCCTCTGCTCATCCTGCTGCCTCCTCTGGGCTCTCTCCAGCAGCTCCACGTCCTTCCTAAAAGGAAGAAGTTGGAGGAGTGTGGCTTCAAAGGAGACTAACAAGGATAACAAGGACAGAAAACAGCCAGGATTGTCTTCACATCCAGCTCCTGCTTTGCAAACTCTGACAGCACAGGCAGGATTATATTTGGAAACAGCAGTTACCTGAATATTTCCTCAAAAGTGGCCATTTTCTGCTACCTGATCCATGCTGAAGATCTTTGGTGACAAGTGGAATGTTGGTAGTTTATTAGACACAAGGACACCATGTATCTCAGAGGTCTATTTTTTAAAAAAAAGCAATGTAATTAAACCCTCCACTAAAATAAAATGTAAGAAAAAATAAAACAAAACATAATAAAACAAAACAATAAAATGTAATTAAATGAAATAAAATAAAATAACTCTGCCTGAACATTTCACAGTCTGGAAACAAAGGTAAGCTTGGATTATGTGTTGGCCTCAGCTCCCCACTGCCCAAAAAGCACTGAAGCTGAGGTGACCTCTGTTCCTGGTTCTCTTCCAGGGGCAGATCCAAATGATATTGGATTTTTCATGAATTTTTAGTAAGTTACTCTTGGGGTAGATACCCAAATTTTATTTGCCAAACCACCCCAGGAAAAGCCTTACAAACCCCAGTTTGTTCTTAAATCATAAAGGACAGCAACTTGTTCCCTTCAATGTTGTGCTGATCCCACTCCAGGTAACAGCAAACTCCTTCCCAATTTCCCAACTCCTTCCCAATTCCACCTCCCTGGGACACTCTGGACACGATTTCTTAGTGCAGGTCCAGAGGTGAGCCAGTGAAAAGTTACAAATCAAATTGTTTCATTTTCCATTGGTGAGTAATAGATGGAAAATGTGAAATGTCCTTACGGGGCTGGAGAACCATCTGGTAAAAGCTCCTGTATGAACAGAGCAGATGAACTCCATGGAAATATTAAGGAAACATCCAGTGAAGGCATTTAGCCCCTCCAGAGACCCATAGTTCACGCATGGTGGGCAGGTAATAATGTCCAATTATTCTGGAAACAACTAAACAAGTCACTGTAAAATTATCTCATTTGCACCAGATCCAACATGAAGTGTTTTTTAAAATATTCATCATTCATTCCAGGTAAGGAAACAAACCAACTGATCAATCTCTGAGGAACTGCACATAAATCACGAAGCCATAGTGAGAAACTGGCGATTTTTCATTATTCCAGGAGCAATATTTTAAAGCTGACAGGCTGGCGGGGTGGTCCATGTCTGTGGCATTATCACAGCTGTGAGGAACAACCAGGCTTCACACAGTTCCAGGAGTAATTGTTGGAGCTCCTTTAACGAGAACCTGTGGAAAAGCAAAGAGTTTTTTCTTTTTTTTTTCTTTTTTTTTAAATCTGAACTGGGTTTATGTAGCCGACAAGTAGCTGAAAGGAAGTTTTCACCAGATTAAAGGCATCTTTTTATTACTACATAAAGAGAAAGATTTGGTTTGGCAGCTTTTATGGACATCAGCCAAAGACTCATCTCCTGAAGGCAAACGGACGTTCAGGCTCTATTTATCAAAGAATTATGGAATAATGGAATATCCTGAGTTGGATCATCCAAATCCAGCTCCTGACCCTGCCCAGCCCCCCCAGCAATGCCAGCCTGGGCATCCCTGGCAGCAGTGCCCAAAGGCTCCTGGAGCTCTGGCAGTCTCGGGGCCGTGCCCATTCCCTGGGGAGCCTGGGCAGTGCCCAGCACCCTCTGGGGGAAGAACCTCTCTCCAACCTAAATCCCTCCTGACACAGCTCCAGCCCTTCCCTCAGGTCCTGTCCCTGCTCCCAGAGTGTTTCTCCACCACCCCATGTGAGGAAGTTGTGACTCTGTGATTCCATGACTATTTTGTCCCAGTTCTTTTCACTTTAAGTTTGCCATGAGGCAAAAGTGCTTTCTGCCCTCACCTTTGTCCACTTTCTCCCCCTGCTTCTCTCCCTTACTCTCTTTTCCCATCCATGCAAGAAGATTTGGATGTTATGGCGAATTCTCTCTTTCTTTGATGATTTTGATGCCACAAGAATACCAGAAGTTTTATTGAAAAGTAGAAACTTCCACAGAATCCAGTGGGTTTACTGAGGCCCTGGGTGGAGGGCCTGGATTGATGAAACAAGAAGTATATATAGATAATAAATAAAGGGTTATAGATTTGTAGTTTTGTAAGTTAAAAAGTGTTTCAGGTAAGAAATCATGTTGAGTAAGATAGTGAAGAGTTTAAAAAATAGAAGTGTGATTTTGTAGAATAAGTTAAGGGTTAATAAGAAGTATGTGAAAACATGCAGGTTAAGACATTGGTTAAGAATGACTGCACTGCAGTAGAATAAGGTTAAGATGATAGATCAATAAGTTAAAACAATCTATGTGTCGGTTTTCTATTAGTCCAGAAAGTTCTATCTGTCGTGGTAGAGACACATCTGAGGATTTTCTGTAATGGACACTTCATTGTTCACTGAGTTTCATCACAACCTGATGGGACTGATGCTTATCTGAATAATAAATCAGACTGAAGCAGCAAATCCCATCCCTCAGTACTTAATTCAGCTCCTCCATAACCCCAACAGTTTTAGAAACGCCCCTGGCTGAATATTCAGAGCTGACCACTTGCCCAACACAAGCCTCTGTTTTTATGCCTTCTTATCCAAGCCTTTCAGCTTTGTTTCAGATCCTGTGGTGCTCCTTAGGCGCCACTGGCAGAGCAAGAATCGTTGGATGTTAATTTGTTATCAATTGTCAAAAAAGACAACTTGCAAATTCACACACTCCAACTTCAGATGCACTTCCTGCAATCTCTGGCAAATTCTGAAGAAAAAAGGAATTTAAAGACAGCTTCTAAATCCAAAATGCTCACACAGGGGGATGGATCCACGGCCAAGAGCTTCACTGTGGAGTCTGAGGACCTCTCAGAAATGTTCTCCAAGTGATTTTTGTCAAACAAACTGCAGCCTTAAGGCTGAATCTGCATCAGAGAGCATAAGGCCTGATAAAAGTGGATTTATGGAGTGAAAAACCAGTGTTGAGTAGCTGATGTGAGGATGATAGATGTTCAAGGGACTTGACTTCAGGCTGGTTTCAGTCTGGGCCTGTGGGCTGAAGATGTAGAAATAATTGGGGAGAATTAAGAGCAACACTGGAACATTGTCTGGTTTTATTTAAGCCAAAAGGAACCCAGTTTGTGTGCTCAGAGCCTGCTCTGTGCTCCGAGCCAAAGCGTGGTAAGTGGCAATGATCAGGAGATCACTGAAGTAGCTGCACCCTAATTAAGTGTCAGTCTGATCTAGCAGGAAGGTTTGAATTCATGTTTCCTAATTTATCAGCAAATTTAATTGAAATTGTTATGTTTATGAACCTAAAAACGATCTCAGTGATAACAGAACTTGTCTCTGAACTGCCAAAATTTTCCTGTCCCATTCTATGGAGACTTTGATCAAAAATGAGTTGGAAATTCCAGTGTGTCCCTGCAAAATTCCTGTATATATCAAACCTAATGACTGAGGACTAGGGAGAGAATTTGAGCCAAGTCATGGTTCATAACTTGATTTTGAGCCTGTTCCAGTAACGCCACCCCGCCTCACGCCAGTTTGATTTAGAGATAGGCCTCGTGCCCAGCAGAGTCTAATTTTGTCTGTAATTACAGATTTAATGTTTGTGACATGGTCTTTGCAAAGGAGGGACCCTCTGAGGAGCCTTCAGACAGGCTGAATAGCTGCTGAGGTTGAGGCCTAACTCTAAAATACGGGGAAAAAAGGACAAAAAGAGTGAAGAGAATAGGTTAAAGCAGCTGCAGCAGGCCCAAGCTCCATACCTGCTGCATTCCTTGGGATGGAGAGGGAATCTGTCCCCCACCCAGATCTGTTTGGATGGGGAAGCAGAGGGCTGAGATTAGGATCACAATGAAACAGGCTCGATTTCAGCATGTAATGTGAGGATTATTGGCTGTGCCTCTGCGAGATGTTTTCTTTTTGTGACTTCTCCTCCACTGGCACAGGGATCGCTGAAAAGCACGAATTAGACCCCAGGCTGATGCTGCAACCACTTTTTCTCCCTCACTTCTTTCATCCTCAGCAATCTTTATCCATGCTTGTCCTCCAAACTGGAGAATTTCTGTGCAAGATCCACAGAAAATGGGCAAGTTGAGAGGGGTTTGAGCAAGGTGGTCCATTGGGAAGTGTTCCTGCCCACGGCAGAGGGAGAGATAACTTTAATCCCTCCCAGTCCAAACCATTCTGTGATTCCAGGAATCTCAGAGCCAGGGATATAACAGTTCCAGCATTACCCCACATGTGCTGCATCCCTTTGTGGAAGATGATGAAGCTGTGACTCCACTCCCAAATAATTCAGTAACCCTTAAAAATAACCCAAAAAAGAACTGAATATGTGCCTCGGAAATCATTTTACTGAGGAGGCTCCTGCACAATCCCGATCCCAACCCGTAACCAGATTGGTATCTGCTAAGATAACACTGAAGACCAGAGTGCTGAAGTTCTTAGGGCTGAAACTGAGACCAGGACCAACTTTGTGGTCTCATATTTCTCGATGATAGACCCTGACTGATTTTGTGTTTAACAGGCACTGCCAACCTCAACAGGCACAGTGACTTCTGGGACTGCTGATTTAACAACCTTTATTGCCTGGGCACCACTCAGAAAGTCAAGCAGAAAGACTTGGTTTTACTTTTCACATAACCTGCAAGGAGATTCAATTAGTTTAAAAAAAATACATAAAATCTTCACCTACAAATTTCTTCAATTTCTTCCTGGTTTTCACACCCTGAGGCAAATCATGGCGATACAAAAGTCATTTTGCTAACAGTCAGTCTGCCAGTTCTGGGGGGAAATCTGTGCCTTAGTTACCAATGGCTAAATATGAACCATGGTCTGTGCTGCACCCCAAAACTCATTATTGTCATTATTACCACCTCTGCTGCTTTTGGCTGAGGTAAAGCTCATTTTTTTTTCCCCCAGTGGCTGTTATGGAGCTGTGTTTAAGATTTGTGCTGGACATAGGTGGGATAACACAGAGATGTTTTTGTTATTGTTGAGTGGGGCTTACACAAAGCCAAGGGCTTTTCTGGCTTTCATTCTGCCATGCTGGCAGGAATTGGGGGTGAGTGGGAGATTGGGAGGGGACACAGGTGGGACATGGGACCCCAAAGGGCCATGAAATTCATAAGGAGACTGGGGCACCCCCAGAGACAGGATGAGAGAAGTTGGAGCTGCTCAGCCTGGAGAAGAGAAGTTGTGTGGAGATCTCGCAGCACTTCCATGGTCTGAAGGAGCTACAGGGAACCTGGAGAATTCAGCTGCAAATTAAGCTACTCCATACTCTTTAAAATGCCATTTCTTAAGAATTTATTCTCTATAACCAAGCCAGCAGTCAGATATTTCCATCCAAGCCAGATTGCTGCTCTGCTCCCATTAGGAAAAGAAAATAGATTTTTCTTTAAAAGAAAAGGTCAGAGGTAGGACTTAATGATCTTAGATGTCTTTTCCAACCAAGCTATGGGGTTTAAGTAGGGTCCACAGTCTGACACCAAGAGAAAATAAAACCACCTCTCTCCCCACCTTTGTTACCAATAAATAAATAAATGTCATGGGAAAACATAGTTAAAACCTAGAAGAACCCTACATTTTTAATTTTGAAATTAAAAACTTGTATACAAGTAACACTTGTAGACAACCTAAAAGGATTTGGAAGGAGTCAACCATGAGACATCTGGGAAGGTTCTTTTGGCTGTTCTAAAACAAAAGAGACACCTCAGAGTGAATGCAGATATTCCTACTCATTACCTGAAATTCAAACCTATGTGCTACAAACTTCATCGAGCTTCCGTGCTTTCTACCTGGAATTCAAAACTCCAGCATTGAAATTCTCCAAACCCACACCCTCTTCTGGTTTTGCCTACAAAGGTATGAGAATTCAGGGTTCAGGATTCACGAAAAGAAGGATTTTTAAAACCTTTTTGGACTACTTGCAGTGATGGTTAACAGGAGCAGGACATGGCTCTCTGCAAACCACTTACTTTCAGCTGATTATCACTTTCCTGAGCTCCCATTAAAATTAAAATTCCAAACAAATTCAGTCCTGCTCTCCTGCAATGTCTGACCTCCTCCAGGAGAAACTTCCTTCAGCAAGTCCTGCCCTCAAAGGTGCAGGAGGAAGAGTTTCAGGGAAAGTTTCTTGGTCCAGAATCCAGGCATTCGTGTTTCTTCACCCGGAATCCACATCTTGGTGTTTGGAACCATCAGAGAATCCTCTGCCCTCCAGCAGTTTCCCTGAGCAGCCTCATCCCTGACTGCCCAGGGCTGTGAGGTTGGGTTTTGTTTGTGGGGGTGTTGGATTAAGCAGTTGAAGGTGGAATTTTTTTCTTTTTTATTATTCAGATAAGCACATTGGTCTCATTAGGTTGTTAAACTTGGTTAACAATGGAGTGTCCATTACAGAAAAAATCTCTAGATGTCTTTCTACAACAGATATAATTTTCTGGACTAATACAAAATTGACACAATATCCTGGTTGTATTTACTGATTTATTACTTTATTTTACTGCAATGTGGTAATTTTTAATTAATGTTTTAACTTCTACATTTTCACATCCTTTTTATTAACTTTTAACTTATTTGACAAAATCACACTTTTATTTCTATTTTTTAAACTCTTTATTGTCTCAATATGATTTCTTACTTAAAACACTTGTTATTTTTAACTTACAAAACTACAAGTTTATAAATTTTTACTTATTGTTTGCATATACTTCTTATTTTATCAATCTAAGTTTTACCTAGGGTTTCAGGTTAAACTCACTAGATTTTGTGGAAGTTTCTACTTTTCGATTTCTTACCTCGTGAAATCCCTCCCTTCTCCATTTTAACCTCCATCCTTGGAATTTGTAGTCAGGAACACAACATTTGATTTTGGCAAAATTAATGAGAAGTCAGTTGAGCTCTGACTCACTCAGCAGAGTTTGTGAGCCTGAGCAGACAATTTACCTTGGTCACAAACACTTTGGCCCTTTCAAAAGGGCCAAAACATCTCAAAACACTTTCTTTTGCTTGACTTTGTCCTTTCCTGGCCTTACCAACAATTGTGATTTGTTATTCTAATTGCTCACAAGTATTTCAGTACCTGCTGTGGGTTCAACACCTGCAGCCTGCAGAGTTTGTAGGATGCTCTTCATGGAAATCCACCCCCAAAAGGAAAATGACGTCACGGCAACACTAAGAATGAGAAATATTGTGATTTAGGAATTGAAGGCACATTCCTGTGGGAAATTCCCCCTGGAGGTGTCCAAGGAAGGACTGCATGTGGCACTCAGTGCTCTGGGTTGGGTGACAAGGTGGGCATTGGTCACAAACTGGACTGGGATGGTTTTTCCAACCTCAGTGATCCTAAGATTCTGTGAAAGGGCTTCAGAGTTCAAAAAATGACCATGTCAGTCTTCTGATGGACAGAAGAATGTTTCTGTGCCTCATGGGAGGAACAAGTTTTATTGAGATACATTAAATAATTCATCGTTTCTAAATATCCTCTGCATTTCAGAGCACAGGACATTGAGTGATTCTAGAAAGAGCTGATCTCTGCTGATTGCTGAAACAGAAAGATTTTCTAAATCTTAATTTAGGGACACTATTTAGGGACCCAGTGCATCATCAAAATCTCCTTGGGGAGACCTTGCACAGTCCAGAAATCCTGGTCAGCTCAGGAATTTTCCCTAATATTTTATGTAGTGATGAGATCAATAGGGCAGATATCTGCCTTCCCCTGCTGCATTTCAGTTTGAATTTACATCCTCTAATCTGCTTTACATTGAACAGCTCTTCCCTTGGAGAGCATCTCAGGCTGGCCCTGTACATCCATCACGGAATAAATAAAAGAGAAAAATGCTCCAATACCCAACTCAAATACTTGTTCAGGCTTTGGGAAGGCTCTGCCAAACTTCCAGTTCAGATGTACATCAAACATCTGAAGGAGGGATTCTCTCTTGCCTCGTCACCTGCATTGGTTTGACCTAGATTTTTTTGTTAAATAACAAACCCCAGGAATATTAATTTATTAGAGAGACAGTCCCTTGAAGCAGCAGAACCAGTAGATTTTTATAGATCTGCCAAGAGTCGATAATATAGTGGGCAGTAGGATTTTATTTTTTATTTTACAAAAATAAATCAAGAGTGAAATATCTGTGATTGATGCAGGCCCAGACCATGGGATGAGGAAACCTCCAACACGTGTGAGCATGGACAGTGAGGGTCGGGGACTCTGAAGCCACATCTGGATCCAATGTTGGGCCAGTTCTTCACTTTGGAATGATTTGCACCAAAGGCACCAGGCAGAAACATCCCTGACCTTTCCAGGGAGGCAAGGATGGGGAGCTTAGTGGCTGATGCAAAGACCTGCCTTTGGAAGGCTTGGCGCTTCCCAAGGGATCCTTGCCAGTGGCAGCATTCACAAAACAGTAAAAAAGAAAATTTACAGCCTCTTATTCAAGAGGAATATTGGGAGATGCATTTAACAAATGCTTCTTGGTGATGCGGCCTGGTGGTAAACAAACAAGATTCCAGCTCAGATATTGGTGTCTGCAACATTCCCAGGGAAGTTTAGGGTTTCAAACTCATTTCTATGGGAGGGGTGTCCATCTAGGAGATTTGACCACTCAAAGGCATCCCCAAATCTGTACTCATCTGAGTGCCCATTCCTGCTGTACTCAGCCCTGGTGGAGCCACACTCAAGTCTTGTGTCCAGTTTTGGCATCCTCATTCCAAAAGGGACATTGAGGGGCTGGAGCGTGTCCAGGGAAGGGGATGGAGCTGGGAAAATGGGCTGGAAAACACATCCTGGGAGGAGCGGCTGAGGGAGCTGGGAAAGGAGCTCAGCCTGGAGCAGAGGAGGCTCAGGGGGAACCTCATTGCTCCCCACAACTCCCTGACAGGAGGGGCACTGAGGGGGGGTCAGGCTCTGCTGCCGTGTCCCAAGGGAAAGGAGGAGAGGAAATGGCCTCAAATTGCACCAGGGGAGGGGCAGGGTGGAGATCGGGAACAATTTTCCCCTCATGGAGTGGTGAGGCCTTGAGATGAGGTGCCCAGGGAGTGGTGGAGTCGCTGTCTGTGGGAGTGTTCAGGAGGAGTCTGGATGTGGCCCTTGGGGACAGGGTTTGGGGTGATGCTGCTGGGGTGGCACTGGGTGATCCTGAAAGTCTCTCCCACCTTGACGATTCTGTGGTTCCCAAAGGCACGAATAAAACAACAACAGCCTAACTTTCCCTCCTTGAAATCTGGAGCAGTTTGGTGGCAGGAGGGCTCGGATCCGGAGCCTCTCCCACAGCCCAGCCTGGTGCTCCCGGAGCTCGGGGCCCAGACCCGCAGAGCACACTGACATCTAGTGGGGTCTGGGGAAAGCACTGCTCTGCCTCCTGAGCTGGCAAAAATCCCCCCCCAAAAAAGTTCACAGAAATGTTTTGCAGCTCACTGATTTTCAGCCATCGGGCAGGGCCTGAAAGGTGGCTGCCCCTGGATCCCTGGCAGTGCCCAAGGCCAGGTTGGACATTGGGGCTTGGAGCAGCCTGGGACAGTGGAAAGTTCTCTGTCCATGGCAGAGGATTGGAACAAGATGATATTTAAGGTGCCTTCTGCCTCAAATCATTCTGTGATTAACACAGAGAAAGATGAACCTCTTCCTTGTTCCATCCCTATTTTGGCCACAGTTTCCAGCTACTTTCCAGGTGCAGTTGACATGTGCCCTTTTAGGGTTTGAGAGGGACAAGACAACTCGACATGCCTTCCCAAAAAGGGAAGTGACTCCTTATAGGGGAACGTAGCAGGAGAAAGGAACAAGGAAAAGTGGAGGTAAAATATCTTCAGGTACATCCTTTTAATATGACTTTCCTCCTTGGTTTAGCTACATCCCTCCAAGTTCATGTTACAAAAAACCAGAGACTCTCGTATTGGGTTTGAGGGATAGGAAAATTAATTACCCATCCTGGTCTGATCTTGCAGCTGAAGTCTCTGCCACAATCCACACTGCTGTAGGGAAAAAGGGAATTAATCATGGATATTAGACTGAAGTGACCCCATCCCAGCCAGTCCTGCCCAGCTGCACTGTTGTCTCCATTTCAGTGCCCATCCCTCCAAAACTCCCAGCCCTGGTCTCTAGGAGACTGTAAACAGCTGAACCCGATGCTCCTTTTTCCAGCATTGTATCCTGCCCGCAGCAGGCACGCTCTGTTTTCCGACACCTCCCCTGCCACGACAAATTTAGCCAGCTTGGGTCATGTCCTCCCAGCCGGGTACTGACACGAGGCTCCTCCTCAGCAAATCTGCCCGGAGCATTTCGAGGTGGGAAGGTGTGTTTGGAATTCCTGCTCTCGAGGTCTCCTTGAACCCTGCCCTCTGGGAGCTGCCAGGCTCGTCCTCTGTGTCACCTCCAAGGGATCCATGTCAGATCTCTGAGTCCTGTAGGAAATCAGCTGATGCAGAGGTGGGATGAGCTCTTCACGCAGCCCTAGGATGGGGTGAGCATTTCTCCACCTGCCATGGATTTTCCACTTCCCTTCGCAAAGAGTGTGGAACAACTCTGTCCAAGGGGGTGATGGTGTCACTCCTCAGCTCCTGTAACCCACCAGGGATCATCTCCACAAGCCAAGCTGATGTTCCTGAAGCACACAGAGGGAAGAGCTGCTGGGATTCCAGGGAGCTGCATGTAAGTCACCGGGGAGGAGTACAAGCTCTTGTCTTTCCTATTAAATGCATGGATGAGAGAGAATGGATAACAAAACCTGCTCATTGTGTTTTCCTCAGCCATATAAAGCTGATTATTTGTAGGATGAACTATGTAAGGTTTTAATCAGGGTTTAAAAAAATTCCAGCTCCTCCACAGGTTGAGTTTGTAAGAGTGGGATGTTTGCTTAGTGCTGTTCCAAATGAAGATTCCTCTCCTCCAGACTTATTAAGAACTGGGAAAAACAGCTGGGGCAACACCATGTGTTAAGAAGGCATGAAACTTCAGGGAAAGAGGGTGGGAGTGATTTCAGGGTGGTTTATTTTCACTTAAGGTAACACAGAATTTATTCCAGCCTGCTGTGAATAGTGAGGCATTGTTCCTGTTGTTTGTAAGTAAACAGCACCAAAGGAATTTTTTGGTACCTCACTGATTGCTTCTAAACATCTGCCATGGCTGCAAAAGTCAACATCAGGAGTTGGCGCTGAATTGTAGGTCCAGGAGTGAAAGGCTCAGATTTTTTAAAGAATAATAATAATAATAACAATAACAACAACAATGAAGCACACCATCCTCTACATCTAAATGAAAATCAGGCCAAAGATGCCCAGATGTGCAAAGTTTCATTTTGCAGTAATTGCTACTTTATTTCTCTACAAGCTCCAGGTTTTGGAGAGCATTTTCTCATGTTCTGTTCACAGCACACGTTGCCAAAGTCTCTTGGAGCCTTCTTACCTTTTGGACAAGTGCAGACAGTTCTGAACGAGCAGAAACTGTTTGAAAGGATCCAGAAAACTGGTTCACACCCTCCTGAGTACAAATTGAACACATCTCAGCCAAGCACTAACCCAAACAGAGCCAGCCTGTAATAAAGCCCAAGAAGTTATTAATTCCCAGAGTGCAGGTGCTGAGTCTGCTGCTCCTGCAGGTTTGGTCTGTGCTGCTCTCATGATGGTTTTACCCACTCTGGATGAACTGTTTGGGTCAAACTTTACAATACAGGGATGAAGTGGGCTGTAATTAGCAGGGGAGCTCAAGAATTGAGGATATTAACTCACACTCTGCAGCCACAAAACCTGGTCACCTTTTTACAGCTATTTCAGAAGCCAAGGAAGGGGAATAAGGAACATCCAACCTTGTTAAGATCCAGTGGCCTACATTTCTGCCTGAGGGGAGTGCTGATGCAGTAACCTGAGCCCCCTGGCATTATTTTCCAAGCTCTCTGCCAGTGCAGACTGTTCAATTCAACATCCTGCTGGTGGCTCAGCTCACTCCTTGCTGCAGCAATGCCCCTCAGAGCAGCAGGACCTGCGCTAGCCCTGCTCCACCAGGACAAAGTTTCCATTTTTCCTGCCCAGATGAAATTCCACTCGCAGGTGTGGGGTGTTTATTTGTTGGAGAGGAGTAATGAATACTGTAGAAAAAGCTCAGTGCTGTAAGAAGGCAGCAGGATGAGGGAGGATTTAGGCACAGGATGAAAATTGTAAAACTGGCTTTAATATTGCCATTACTCTTCCAGGGGAGGGAGGGAGTATGCTAGCAATTTTATAATAGAGGCAAACACAATACAAAATTAAGCCTCTGAGAGATCCCCCTGCTTTTCTTCTCTACTCAGGCTATATTTCTTTTTTTTTTTTAAGTAATAAGCAAACTTCCTTCACAAGCCCTCGGTACTTACAGAAGATCAGGACACAAGGGCATCTCAGTTCCTGAGTCATATCCATAATTACATGATTGAAATAGCAAATGGCATCGATAAGGCTGCATTTGTCTCATATAAAGATTCCCTGTTAGAGCATTTTTTGGGATAAACTTGTGACCCGGATGTCACTTTTCCCACAGATCAGAGCAGAGCAGTTGGGACTGTGTTTGAAATACACATTGAAGGGTAATTTGGAACTCGTCAGCAGCCTTGAGAGAGCAGAAGCTTCTGAGATATCAGGTTCCTGAGCATTTTATGAAAATAAGCAGCGAGGCAGAGAAAAGTGTCCTTGGAATGCTTCCAGGGTAGGAAAGGCAGCAGCAGAGCTGAGTTTACTACACAGCACAGAGATGCTCACTGCTCTGCAGGACACACGATTTTTCAGCCCACTTCTTAGTAAATTCATGTACTCAATTCATCCAAAATCACCAAGTCCAAGCTGTGAGCCCCACCTTGTCCCCAGCCCAGAGCACTGAGTGCCACATCCAGGCCTTCCTGGGACACCTCCAGGGATGGGCACTCCAGGCCATTCCAAGGCCTGACCTCCCTTTCCATGGAGAAATTCCTGCTGGTGTCCAACCTGAGCCTCCCCTGGCATAGCCTGAGGCTGTTCTTGTCCTGCCAAACCTTCATCTTGTTACAGACCAATAAGGGAAGGGTTGGGATCATCCTTGGGGGACAGAGGGTTGGGAGAGCTTCTGAAATCCACCTGGAGCTGTTCAGGACATTCAGAGGGAGGTGGGTGCTGAATGTAGGTCCCAACTCTTACACCAATTACTCAAACCCCCTCATCTCCCTAAGAAATAAAAGTACCACAGGTTATTTAAAATTCCCCACTCCTTAATTTCCTCAGCCTTAGTTTGCTTAATTGTCCCAGCAGAGATGAGCAGAGGAAAATCTTTTCTGTTTCAGGTTCTGGGAAGAACAAGAAGCAAACATTAAACAGCAAAAAGGGAGCTGGGAGCCAAAGCCATCCTCACATGAGCTCTCACTCCAGCTACAAAGCAGCTTGGCTCAGTGAAGGCAGCCACAGCTGGAAAACTGGAGGATCTTAAAACTCCTGTGTAAACCAGAGCTCTTACAAGGAGAAGTGAGTAAATGATATCATTTCTTACAGAGCTACACTCTCCTGTCCTCTCTTCCCCAAATACAGAAGGACCAAGTCTGAACCTGCTCCTCCCCACTCTCCTCTGCATTTCAACTCCCAACGAAGCAGAGCTGAGGACTTTTCTCTCCTGCTCAACAACTCAAACAGGTCAAGCACCTCTCTTTCCCCACTTTTTAACCCTAAACCTTTAAGGGTAAACAGTCTGTAACAAAATTAATAACACCTGAACTTAATTTCTGATGCCTCCCATGCTGCACTTAATCTTCCAGCAGGATTTAACTACTGAATTTTTGGGGTGGGCTAAAAACACCTGCCACAAAAGTTGATGTTTTCTCTTTCATATCCAGTTTTCAAGACTGGGCTAAGTTTTGGAGAAATGGGACATTTTTGTACTTAAACACACACATAAAACCAATGTTTTTGTGTGTGATAAGAAATGCTTGTGGTTATTGTTATCACAAAGATAATGGAAGTATTTAACTGGCTGTAATTAAATACCTGGATAAAAGGTGGGAGAGGACAAAGATGCATCCTGCACAGAAGGGTTTAATTCCTTTACTTTTAGTCTCAGAAGAAGGAAGGGGAAATGAAAGCAAACCCCCAAAATATAACACATTATGAGTGTGAGTGAGAGCTTTTATTCCTTACCTTGTCCTTTTCCAGGCAGTGGGTGCTGCCATAAATCCATGGGTCTGGCTGATGGAGCTTTTCTACCTTCATCCCATCTTGCCTGACTTTTACAGCTTTAATAATCATGTCAATATTGCCTTTGCAGTACAATATTTCTGTCCTCCTCCTCGGGTCTATGCCAAGTTTGCTTAAAGATAAAAGAGGTGATAATTAATTTGTGTGAGAGAAGAGGCTGAGCCCTAAATCCTTTCCTGTTGGAAAGCAAACTGAAGTGCGTGCCCAGCAGTGGTGGTAGCTGAGGGTTTCCTCCTATTCCTCCTTTTCCCAGGAGGAAGAAGATGATTTGGAAAAGCCCTTATTAAACAGAAGGATCCACTTGGAGTGTTTGAGGACATGGATTCAAACCCAGGCTGAGAGTTTTCACACTCTTACAGAGATTCCTTTATCAGAGCTGTTTGCAAACATTGACTGGAAGCCTCCATTTCCAACACTCAGCAACCAACACAGTGTTGCTGTCAGTCACCCAAAATCCAGATTGTTGTTCAGTATTCCCCAGCTGGATCATTGTCCTTCTACTCTCATTAAACCCTCCCAGCCCAGCCAGGCCAAGCTGTGCCCCATGCCCACCTTGTCCCCAGCCCAGAGCACTGAGTGCCACCTCCAGTGCCCTCCAGGGATGGGCACTCCAAACCTCCCTGGGCAGCTCTTGCCAAGGCCTGAGCTCCCTTTCCATGAAAAAAACTCCTCCTGGTGTCCTCTGTCTTAATGTCTTGAGTTAAATGTTGGGCCCATCCACACAGACCTTGGCATGTGGGCTGAATTTTCCTGCAACAGAATCGCCCACAATGTCTTTGGAACCATCTCCAGCCACAGAAAGAAGTTTCCAGTTTATATGAAAGAAACTGTAGAAAGAAAATACTCAAGTTCTGTGTGGCTGCCCTTCTTTTTGCCCCTCACATGACATCCCCACAGCTCAAAACCTAAATTTCTCATGGAATAACTGCAAGAAAGACTCCATGAATTTCCTCCTCGGGAACTGAATGTGATGGGAAACCAAGCCAGATTTTATTCTGTTACCACACTGGTTAAACTTTGCTGTTTGTACAACAACAGTCAGTAATGATAAATCTGGTAGAAGACATTTTTGTCTGCTCCTCGTTGAATTGAAAGGAATTTTTAGGGTGGATTGTAAAAGATGGATTTAGGATAAATGTGGAACATGACATTCAGTGTATGAAGTGCAGAGCAATTCAGTCACTCACAGGGTTTGCTTTAAAGGGTAAAACTCCACTTTCTTGGACTGCAGGGTGGGTGCTTGGACTTATTCTCGTGAGTAAGGCAAGACTTGGCTCTCAAAACAAAATAATTTATTAGATCCAAACCACTTCTTAGAAGATTCTTGAAAGTTTTGGACATGTTAAGAAAGGTAGAGTGTAAAATCAGAAAATAACAGTCATAGAGCAGAGAAATACACAGGGTTTGATCTTTTCTACCCCACCAGCCTCAGGTAGGAGAGATCAGCAGTTACTATTTCTTCCTTGCCATTTTTCAGGATGGGAAAATAGTAATTTTTGGGTTTATACAAGCATCTGATCAAAACACCTTCCTGACAGAGCCCTCTCAGGGATTCCCCTGTGGGTTCTGTAATCTGTCCTTCACATTTAGCTCTCCTTGCTAAAGCAACCATCACACTTTTGGCTCCATTTGTCATCAAGATGTTTTAAAATTCAGCCTTTTGAATGAGGGATGGGCCCTGAGAGAGAGGCAAAATGAGATGTGTGAGTCACAGGGAAGAGCCACACAAAGGAGCCAGAGGAAAGGGAGAACATCCCTGCAGACCAAATGTGTTTCACACATCTCAAATTCTTGCCCTCCATTCCCTGCACTGCCCCACATCTCCCTTCCCTGCCTCTCTGCTCCAGGAATTGCATCCTCTTCCCTTGTCATGTTCCCTTTTCACTCACATTGGGTGGTTTTTATTATTCCTTGTCCCTGCTTCGTGTCTGAGCTCTACAATCCTCATCCACAATGAGATTGATTTTCTTTTCATCACTTCTTCTCAAGACAGGGGGTTGTGGGTCACTGTTCCCAGAGCTTCTTTTGTCAAGTCTCCAGATCACTGAAAAGGAAAATCTTGAATTTAAGGAAAATAATAGAGTTTTCTGCGAGTTTTTTGTTGTTTAAACACACAGTTAGAGGCACTCTGTGAATATTTCTGCTGAATCCTGTGGTAGGAGCTATTATGGAAATGATGTAGCTCCTCCAGTACTTAACTGGTTTGGAAAATGTTATCTCCTGTCTGCTGGGATACTTCCACACACAAAGAACTTTTTGTGGGATTTTTAACTCGGCATGAAGCAGAGAAGCCAAGTAAACTCCTGAACCTTCCACAGTGAGGCCATGAGGCAGCTCCAGGGAGAGTCTAATCACCAACCTGTCACCTTGCCTGAGCTCCAGGAAGACAGGGGAGATTATTTTATCTGTTCTCAGGGAAAGTGCCTATCACCTGATTCCTGATGCCAAGAACATCACGGGGAGGTGGGATCCTAAATCCTTGCTTTTCATTCAAACACATTCTGTTCTCAAGCTGGGGTCTGCATTCGGGAACTCCTCTGCCCTGCACATGAGATCTTCAAAAATCTGCATTTCTCACATGTAGAAAACTTTGGAAAGTGTCCAACGGTGGTAGAAGATGAAGTCACTGCTAAGTACAAAGATAAAGATAAAATCATGGAATCCCAGAATGGTTTGGGTTGGAAGGGACCTTAAAGCCCATCCAGTGCCACCCCTGCCATGGGCAGGGACACCTTCCACTGTGCCAGGCTGCTCCAAGCCCCAATGTCCAACCTGGCCTTGGGCACTGCCAGGGATCCAGGGGCAGCCACAGCTGCTCTGGGCACCCTGTGCCAGGGCCTGCCCTCCCTCCCAGGGAACAATTCCTTCCTCATAATCTCTGTGGAAGTTTTGGAAAATGGTAACTGCTGGCCTTACTGATCCCTCCTCCTCTGAAAGAAAGATGTTTTCTGAGCCATGCTCAGGACAATTCCAGATTTTACAGCTGAAAGACAAGATCCTTGAGCCTCGTTGTTTAACTGGACCAGGAGAGCAGAAGGAGTGTGAAGTGCTTTTTTTGGCATGTCTGACTCAGGAGACAAATCTCCTGAACCCGCCATGGGTTCTGAGTGCCTTTTTGTGGCTGACTCCAGCTTGAGAATATATTCCTTGCAATAGTTGAACTCGAAGGTGATGAAAGCCTAATTTGCTCAGCCAAGTTCCACATCCAAAGTGTGAATTGTGAGGGGCACAATTTCCTGGCTAGCTGGAGGTGAAATTAGGTTTTCCTGCTGTTGTTTTGGTTTCCTGAAGCAGAGAGAGCAGTGGGAACCTTAGGTCCACATCCACCTGAGCTGCAGGAGGACTAATCCTGACAGCAGACATGAAACTACAACTCCTACAGACCTGGTGGCTTTTTTGCTACACTCCTTGAACCTCCTTTTCTCCAGCCTGAGCTCCTTTCCCAGCTCCCTCAGCCCCTCCTGGGGCTCCTCCAGCCCCTTCCCAGCTCCCTTCCCTGCCCTGGACGCTCTCCAGCCCCTCCAGGGCTCTCCTGCAGGACCCAGACCTGGACACAGCCCTCGAGAGGCCTCTCAGTGCCTGGCACAGAGGGACAATCCCTGCCCTGCTCCTGCTGGACACACAATTCCTCATCCAGCCCAGCTGCCAGTGGCCTCTTGCCCACCTGGGCACCCCTGGGCTCGTGTCCAGCCCCTGTCAGCAGCACCCCCAGGGCCTTTTCCAGCTCTCCATTCCCTGTGCCCAGCCTGGAGCTCCACGGGGTTGTTGTGACCTCAGCCCATGGATCCAGCCTGTCCATGGATCCCTCTGCAGATCCTTCCTGCCCACTCCCACCAGCTGCTTTTCTCCTAGTGGCAGCATGGGTCTCTTGCTTGCTCACGAGGTGCTGTCAGCTCCTACAGGATTCACGTCATGGATCCTTGATAGGGCAGCACATTTCAGCAGCTTTTCAGGTTGTTTGTCACAGATTGTCCTTGTAGCTTTCCTCTGAAATGATCCTCATGTGGCTTTTGACACCCATGGGAACAGTCACCACTCAGACAGCTGAGAGTCACCTCGAGGCAGGACTGGTGGGTTTGAAATCTGGCATTTCAGAGAACTTTGTGAGGCCTTTCGCTCAGGCTGTGCTGAACATGGAACATCTTATCAGCACACTGATAGCCTACAGCCAAGCTCTTACGCTGGAGACTGAAATTAAACCCTTTTCTGGGCTCAGCAGTCTTGAAAAGCCAGGTGATGCAGAGCAAATGCAAACGAGTAGGTGATTAATAACAATGTCGACCAGGTGTGTGTCAGAAGAGAATGCAATCAGAAGTGTTAGTTCCAATAAGATAATCCTGCCTGGTTTTGATCCTGAGCTCTTGCTGGAAAGACTTGTATTGGATGGGTCACAAGAGTGGTTTCGTTTTCCTTTTTTTACAAAATGTCTGTAAAATTTGCAAATGTTGTGTGCACCCTTATTTACTTTGCAATTATCCTGCAAGAGCAGTGCTTGCTCTCTCTTGGCTACATTTTTCAATTCCTGTAATTCTCTTTTGGGAGGCTTCCCAGACAGAGGAAGATGCAGCCACGGGAAGCCACGGCCATAGCACAAAGCTTTGCTTGCCCTGTGTTTCCTCACTGGGCTGATATTTGAGACCACATCGTGGAGCCTGTCCTGAAGAATTGCTGCTGGGATGTGGCCAGGAAGATTTGGGCTTAAATTGGTGCCCTCAGAAGGGATCTCAGCTCTGTCTGGAGAAGTTTCCTCCTCAGGAAATGGGAAATGTGGGAATCTGTTCCAAGTGCTCCTCCCAGTCTTGTGTGCGACCAGAATATAAGAAAGGCAAAAAGTTATCAGGGAGCATCCAAAGGAGGGATGTGAGGATGGGGAAGGCTCTGGAAGGGCCACTCGAGGAGAGGTTGAGGGTGCTTGGAATGTCCAGGTGGAGGAGACTGAGGGAGACTCCTCAGAGGGGCAGCTCTGATCTCTGCTCTGGGCCAGGGACAGCAGCCAGGGAGCAGCTGGAGCTGGGCCAGGGCAGGCTCAGGCTGGAGAGCAGGGAAAGGTTCTTCCCCCAGAGGGTGCTGGGCACTGCCCAGGCTCCCCAGGGAATGGGCACGGCCCCGAGGCTGCCAGAGCTCCAGGAGCCTTTGGGCACTGCTGCCAGGGATGCCCAGGCTGGGATTGCTGGGGGGGCTGGGCTGGGACTGGGCTGGCACTGGGTGGGATCCCTCAAAAATCAGGGTATTCCATGATTCTGTGATCTCTGTATCCCCATTTCTCCTTGCCAACAGCAAGTGCAACACCACCTGTGGGTGAATCTCTTTGGGCTGAGCTCCACAGTAACACAAATCCACTCAAGCAACATCCTTGTTCAGACTTTGCTTTTTGAATACTCTTAGTCTATTTTTTTTTTTAGTCTATTTTTCCCCAAAAAGTCCTTTCAGCTTCTGGCACTCCCAGGCCCGAAGTGGATTGTTGTACAGCTGAACTGGAGCAGTGTAATAACAGAGGTTTGAAGTTCAGATTGCTTTCATGGTGTGCCCAGGAGCAAGCCTTGCAACTGTAATTATTGTCAGATAATTTTTCATTTTATTGATTTAACTTTTTCCCCAGGATTGTCAATAAGGACTTTTTTGGGTTTTTTTTCCCATTGGGTGTAAGGTAAAATAACCTGTAGTCTGGTAAAAGGGTAATAATTGAGCAGTGATATCCACAGATGTGGCTGGTAAGGTTTCAGGGTTATTTTCTCAGTGGAACTTACGCAACTCCAGAAGTCTGAATTTGTCATTTACTTTTTGTTTCGGGGGTTGCATTATTCAGCCTAACAATATGTAATTTTTGCAAACAGAATCTAATAGAAATAACATACTTTTATTTTAAAAAAAACCAACAAAACCAACCCTCCAAGGTTTTGTAATAACCCCAGACCTCCAGTATTTAAAGATGAATGTAAAGCCTTGGTGCCAGCTACTCAAAAACCATTTAGAAACCAGAAACAGGGGATCAGATTCTGCTGCTGCTCCTCAGCATGAGTGATTTTTTTTTTTTTTTTTTTTTTTTTTTTGCTTCAGCTGGAGTCTTTGGAGGCTGATTTTCAATCAGATAAAACTCTGTGAGAAAGAGCAGCAGAGCTGGGCCCTGAGTCACCTGGCACTCATCAAAAATTGAAAAATACCAGAGGCACCTGAAATTTCCACTGAAGACTGGTGGTCACCAGCAAATAATGATTAAAATAGTGGTAACAGCGAGTCTTGGCTTCACTGGCCTTTTACTACTTGGAGTAAGCAGTCACTTGCCAGATTATTATTATCCTGGCACTCGATGCAAAAAAAACCCTGTAGTTTTCCATGTTCCTTAAAGCTGAGCGTACATTTATTGAAAGAAAGCATTTATTAAACATATGGGGACAGATTCTCCACAGGCATTAAATAACTTCCCTCCATCTGCCAAGAACTTGTGCTTGTTACCTTTTATTACGCTGAGAACTGCAGGTAGAGAGTGGTGGAAAAAGGGAAAGAGGTGGAAATGGAGCTTCAATATGAAGAGCCAAAGTGGTTTGTATCTCCTGATATCGAGTAGATCTGAACTCCACGAGGCTGGATTGTCCTCACAGTGGCACCTGTGCTCCAAAGTCATGAGTACAGAGATGTTAAATTGGGAATGGCAGCCTGGATTACTGGAAGAAGTCTCTGACCAATGCAGGGGTGGGAAGGAGATGATCTTTGAGGTCCCTTCCAACCCTAAACAACCCTAAACTTCCCTTCCCCCCAAAACTATTCTATGGCTCTAATACCATAAAAGGTGAAAAGGAGTATAAAATATAATTGGGAGGTAAAAGGTTCAGAATATTAAGAAAACAAAGAGTTTTGTCCCTTTTGTCACAGGACAATTGACATCAAACACTTCCACGGGTTCAAAAAGTAATTGGAAAAAATAATGAAAGAAAAAATCATTAAGGTGAATCATTAAGGTAACACTTCAGGGTCAAGAAATCTATGACCAGCTTGTAGGGACAACATTCTGGAAAAGCAATGCTACATCCTCTTCCTATTTTTATTTCCTAAACCTCAGCTATCAGCAGTGCTGGGACATTGATCTAACCCAACACAATTTTTACATTGCACAGTTTTTGAGGCAGAGAATGAGAAAAACTCATGAAAATAAGACTTCTGTGTATTGAGATACAACTGCAGCTGTAAATTCAGTCTAAACCACAACACAGAGCTCCCAAATTAGATGCTTAGGTTTGGTGTGATCCCATGGCACACAGAATTACTGGATGTGGGGATATCCAGCCTTCGGAATTCAGGCTGATTAAAAGTGAAGTCTTTGTGTTATCTGGTAAAACTTTGTCCATTCCACACACGATGTCTTTTAATCCTCAGGAGAACAGGGCAAAGCCTGAAGCCTTCCTCAGCTTTCCACATCCTGGCTCAGCTTCCACCAGCACAAGTAGGACTTCTGCCCCTCAGGGAAGCATTTTTGAGTTTTTCCAGCAATGATAAATATCAGTGGACAGAGCCATCCTCCTGACTGGATATCAGGTGTAATAAGGGCCAAAAATAAGATGTTGCACTGAAGGAGCCCTGGCTGTGCAACTGATGCCAGAATGATTTTTTGCTTCCTTTATACCCCTCTTACAGACTTTTTTATAGTTTTATGTATTCTTAGTGCTTTTAGCCCACACACTGTAACTTCCCAAGGCTGATAACTCAGCTCAGACCCACGGCACTGTTAAACCAGGAGACCAAACATCCTGGGAGCCCCAGACACCAAGGGCCTCTCCAGAACACATTTTGTAAACTAAAATAAGCCCATCAAGAAGAGAAAGTTCCTCAGAATGAAAGGAACTCGAGCCTCTCATTAAGAGATCTTTGATAGACATGCTAATTTTGCAAGGCCTATAATTGTGTGTATTTCAGTGTGACACTGTACATGCATTTTCAGGGCATTCCACCTGGACAAAGTGCTGCACCCAATGATCCTGAAATAAATACCAAGGTAAAAACCCCTTTTTCCCATAAACCATGCTTTGGTTTTAATTTTAAGACCAGAGAAAGGCCTCACAACAAGGTGCAGGGACATGAGTGAACCTGCCCCACTGGCTGCTGGCACACCTTCCTCAGTTCAGGAAGACACCACCAAACAAAGAATTTCGATGTTGCTTAACACAAACTTGCGTTAAAACCATCTGCTGGCCCAAATTCTGTCTGTAATTTGTTCCTCTCTTGAGTTTTTGCTCAGCATTCACCCGAGTGAAGCTTATTGTTGTCAACAGTGACGAGGGAATAATGTGACACTACCCAGAATTAAAACCCTGGCCCAGGACCTTCCCAAGTGAAGGGGAACATCAGTGGCTGCCGAATTCAGGCCCGACAGTTTTCAATCCTTGTTTATTCATCCCTTTTGTGTCGTTAGAAGAACTCCAGGTAGGTAACTCAGAAAACATCCAGGGACAGACTCTGAAGTCACAGCAAGGTCACAGAGATGTCACAGGAGGCCTGTAGGCTTTTATTACCTCCTTTCTTTTTGGCAATAACTGCTTTTTAAGTGATTCAGCAGCCAGGCACTGCTTTGTCCATCAGCATCCAGATGGACTTGCTGCTACTGGGCAATCCCGCAGGATGAGTATTCCATAGCAGGTATTAATCCACAGGAAGAGGAAGGTAACTCTCTGTGTATGGAAACAGGCTTCTATCCATATCCTTTATGAGGCTTTAAAGCACTTGTGAAGAGCCAGAGGGTTCTCATGGAGAATCCGAGACGGAACGTGAGGAAAACTTGACCTTTCCACAGCACCTCCATCCTGGGGCTGAGCAGCTGCTGGGGTCTTCAGGATGCATCACAGCCCAGTGATGTGTGCTGGAATGGAGGGCAAATAAACCAGAAAGGGCAGGGATTAGAGAGTTTAGATCCAAAAAAGCACTAAATTGGCCTTTGATAACTCCTGGGAACTATTTATTGATCCCTTCTACGCTCAGCGCATTCCCATTAAATGATTTCATTTCCTTATTTCCCCTAATCACATCACTTGCTTCAGAAGTCTTGCTCACTGAGACCTAGGGCTACACAGATAACTTCAATTTCTCCTGTGGCTCTACTTTTTATGACATGTGAAAAGTTGATACAGTAAAAAGTAACTCCTCGGAGCCAGCAGGTCTGGAGCTTTCATCAGGGGGAGTTGCTGCTCCAAGGAAGCACTGGAGGGGTAATTGCTGGGTGAGGCCCAGTCAGAACAACATGTGACTTTTTCCATCTCTGGATGGGCACTGATAAACTCCTTGGAAGGCGTGACTGCCTTTGAAAAGTGTATTGACACCATGGAAATAGGAGTAGGAGATCAGGAATAATAAGATTAATGAGGCAGTGATGCTGTACTGGTCGAATCCTTGAATCCCTGTAAAGCTGACGCTGCAAATGATTTCTCTACCATAGGAAACCTTGCTCCATGCTGGGAAAAAGGCATTGGAAACAATGCCTTCGTTTTGTGGACAAAGAGGTGATTCTGTTTGGGGGTTTCCTCTAAAAATAAAGGAAGAAAAGGAAGGCATTCAGGGGTATTCAAAGGAAACGAACCTGCATTTCCCAGTACTTCCCAAATTTAACCCCCCCATCATTGTACAGATATTTTCAAACCACTCTGCCAGCAGAGTGAATCATTTTCTCCTGTGTGACACTGAGCCCTCTGCAAGACCTTTCCTCCCACAAGGTTTTGTGCTCTTTGTAGCACGAGTGATTCGCTCGTTGTTTAAAAAGATGTTGGTTTTCCACTGCAAGCCTTGGTCCTGCTTGTAGGGGTGAGTTCCTGTGGTGACCATGCCTGCTCTGAGTGTTATTTAAGGTTAGTAATAAAACACATCAGCCCAGACAGGCATAGAGTAGGATTTAATGGGATTCTGGGATTCTTGCTGCCAAAGGAAGAGGACTGGGTGAGGTGCAGGTGCCTGGCACTGCTCCGTGCCAGGGCTCATCCGAGTTGGGCTGAGGGATGTTATCCTTCCTTTGCTGTCAAAATTCACATTTCCAAAAGCCACCTCACTGTGGAGAGGCAGCATTAACCTCCAGACACTGCTTAATCCTCTTTGAGGGCGTTTAAATGTTGTGTGGCTCTGCTAAGCTCCCTCACAAGGGGAGAATTTTCACCTAAAAAGTCCAATTAATGGAAATGCTCTCTGCTCACCCCCAGCAAACCAGGCAGTGGTGGGCACAGAAACCAATTCAACCTTGCCATGCAAAACAAGCTGAGAACAACCTGTAGTTGTTTCAGATGAACAGTTTCTCCTACTCACTGCTTTATAATTCCATATATTCAGAAAGGATTCCTTCCCCGTTCCTGCTCAGGGAATATGCACACAGCACCCATTACCTGTAATTTGTAATCTGTTTCAACCCCACGTGCATCAATAGGAAAATTAAATTCAATTTCCTTTCAGTTTTAAACATCTCTGAAGGTATTCCCCCCATCCAGGAGAGCCCTGAAAAAAGTTCCTCACCTCAGGCCTGGGAGTGGTTCTGGGGATGTCAGGTGCTCTCCTGGACTGGGCTGTGATCCATAGCAGATGCACACCTGCACTGCGGAATAAAAACCCAGCAAATGCACAAAATTAAGGCAGCAGGGTACCAGAAAAACGCTTGGTTATTTTTGAGGTCCTGCAATTTTGCTCCTGTCTGCAAGGTTGGAAAAAAAAAACAACAACCCAAACCCTCCAACAAAATGAGGGAAATTAGCTACAGAAAGGCCACGTTTCAAAAGCACAGAGTTCTTGGAGTCCCTTGGGGGAAATTTTACACAATCCTACCTTCAAAATAATGTTAAGGTTGCAAAATTGAGCAATCATAAAAGTCAGGAAATTTAAAAAGTTAGTACGTGTCTTTCAATGTTAGCTCAGCAACAGCAAATATATGTAGTGCGAGGGGTTTGTACTTGCAATTTCTGCGTGAAATTTAAACTTTAAAAGTCTTCTTGTTGACCATTAATATGCAGCATAAACTATATTGGTTATTTAATGTCTCGAAGAGGCATCTTAATCACGAGAATTTCCTGGCTGTGGAATTCCGAGGGCGAATTCAGAGTGGAATAAAATGGCTCTGCTGCATAGCAGAGTTATTTTGGGGTTTTTGTCATCACTGGGAAAGAAAGGGAATTTCACCTGTATTATAATCACCTCAGAATAACTTTGTGATGCTTATAAAAAGCTGTGATTTATGTAGTTAGGGAACTGAGGTAATCTTTTGGGGTGTTTTTTTTTTGAGAACTTGTGTGGTGAAGAGACCACAGTGCTTCCCCCTCGCTGGCAGGGGAAGGGAACCTCCCCAAACCAATGTGCTCTGCCTGAATTAATACCGAGCTGTGCCACAAAATGTTTAAAACACAGGATGCTATTTCCAGGCCAGATGTGTATGAGTTTGTCTGAGCTCCGTGTGGTGGTTTAACTTACCATGAAACCCTAAATGCAGGGTGATGGCAGTGTTTAGATAAGGCAGATGGAGAGCCCAGCTCAGGCTGGGTACTGCAGAAATGCTGAGCCTTATAAATGAGCTGTACTGCGCTCTGGGATTTTCCTGGCTGAGCCCTTCAAACCCCAGGCTAGATTAAATCATCACAGCTGGGGAGAAAATATCAAGAGCTGAATAACTACTTTATGAGAGCTGTAAGAGTGTGAAGGTTTTGAGAAGCTAAATAATTATGGCACTCTCTGAGAGCCGCAGGAAAGATGAATGAGTTTGGGGCTGAGAGCGCTGTTTGTGCTGATGTCATTCTGAAAGACAAATGAAAATATCAAAGATGTGGGGAGACTTTCACCCACGGCCAAAGGCACAGCTAGGGGGGCAAACACAGGTTAAAGTGTGTCAGGGAGGAGTCCAGCAACGGCTCAGCTCCAAGGAAAAATGACATTGTGGTGCTTCCAGGGATTTTTGTGTGAGGTTCAGCGCCCCAGGTCTTGTGCAGGAAGCCACGAGCATCCTGAGCTGTGTGTCAGTCAACTGTGGGCTGGCTTGTTCATGGAGCTCAGTCAGCCTGGCAATAAAACATGTCTCCATTAAGGTGTGCAAGTGGGAAGACCTAAAACTTTGTGTAGAATCCCAGAATGGTTTGGATTGGAAAGGACCTTAAAGCTCATCCAGTGCCACCCCTGCCATGGCAGGGACACCTTCCACTGTGCCAGGCTGCTCCAAGCCCCAATGTCCAACCTGGCCTTGGGCACTGCCAGGGATCCAGGGGCAGCCATGAGTGTGTCACCAGTCTGAAGTTAAGGCAAACACATAAGGGAGAAGAAGATCTTTGGATCATGGCTGATACCACCCCTGTCATCAGCTATCTCTGGGGGAGCTGCTCTCTGCTCACACCAGCGAGTTCAAACCTCTTCTCAGAGGTGTCTGAGGACAATGGAGATGTTTGGCCAGTCTGGGACTGCCAAAACCCTTCCAGAAATGCGTTTGGAGCAGCAATGCCAGCTGAGCTCCTGGTGTTTGCCAAACCTGGGTGCCACAGGTGCCACCAATCCCATCTATTCAGGCTTGGTGCAGCTCATGCAGCACACACAGCCATGTATAAATTCAGGGGGAATTTCTCCCTGGAAAGGGGGGGTCAGGCCTTGGAAAGAGCTGCCCAGGGAGGTTTGGAGTGCCCATCCCTGGAGGGCTCCCAGGAAGGCCTGGAGGTGGCACTCAGTGCTCTGGGCTGGGCACAAGGTGGGCATGGGGCACAGCTTGGCCTGGCTGGGCTGGGAATGCTTTTCCAGCCTCAAGGATTCTGTGTTTAGGATGAGCTGCCCAGACATAGCCTGCAATTCAGCCTAGGAGAAACATGGGAACCAAAAAAAGGCAAAGAAATAAAATAAAGTTGTGAGAGGGCTGTGAATGCCCAGGCAGCTGTGGGATGAAAGTTCATCGGGCTGAGACGGGGGCAGAAGTGAGAGGGGAAGGGTGCCCTGAGTCCATGAGCATGGAAATCATGGGGAGACGTCCTGCTGACTCCGGGCAGCTTAGCCTGGATCCAGCAAATGGCCTTGCCCTTCCCCTTCCCCCTCCTGGTGTGCAGCATGGCAGACCAGATCCTATTTCAGGGTCTGCACTGGCGCATTTTTTTTCTCCCTTAGATCTTTCCACGGGAGAGCTGTGGCCCCTCCATGTGGGACAGCAGCACCCGCGGGGCTGAGCCTGGGCAAGGAGGGTCAGGAGAGGAGCTCTGCTGCCTCTGCAGAGCCACCAGCAGTCCTGGCAGGGAGAGGACAGCTGAGGATGCAGACCCACAGCAGGTTATGCCACTGGCAACACGTTAAATTTTCCTTTTGGTCTTTAACAAAGCAATGGTTGAAATGTTTGGAAGAAGTTTCTGGAAGCACCTGCAGCAAGGTTTTGCAATGAGCTGGTTTGAGGAGCACAATCCCCATCTGAGACCAGGTTGTGCCGTGGCTGAAGGGGCAAAGCAACTTAAAGCCCAAAACTCACAAAACCCCACAACGAAGGTGAAGTTAAATTGGGCTGAAAACCATTTTAAGCGCTATTAAAGAACATAAATAGCACGAGAGTGGGGAGCAGGAGGGGGAGGAGGAGTGAGGCCTGGTGAGACACGGATAATAAACAAGCTGTGGCTGCTCTCAATCGATATTGGCAGAGCAGGCACATGAACGAGGTAATTTGTTTGGGCTGATGCAGGGAAATCCAGCTGGGAGAAGGAGCCCGAGGATGGGGTTTGGCTCTCAGGGTGTATTTCTGTGGAGCGCAGCAGAACTGTGGAGAAATCTGCCACAGGAAATGTTGGCAACTCCAAGGCTTAAACCAGTTAAAAAATGGGTGGGGGGAGATCACCCCAGAATAATCTTGGAGGGAAACGCTCATGGAAGCAGCAGGCTGGGCAAGCACAGAGGTCTCTGGCTATAAACTAAAATAACTCAGACACGGCTGGTGGCCAGCAAACTGCGCACATGGAACGGGGGAACAGAGCTCCAAACTCTGCCTCCCAAACCAGCATCCAAACCCGGTGTGAACTGGTGTGAACTGGTGTGAACTGGTGTGAACTGGTGTGAACTGGTGAAGCTCCTTTCCCACTCACCGAGGTGTGTGGGTGATTTATGCGGGCGGAGAGCCCAGCCCGAGGGCTCCCGACCCCGGGGGCTACCCCAGCTCCATCACCCTGATGCACTACAGGTGCTACGGACAAAGAAACCTTTCAACTTTTTGAAGTTGAAATTGATATGTTTATTTTGCAGTGCTGGACACATGTAAGGTCACCCTCCAAAAGGCATGTGCGAATTTCTAAAGCATTGGCTTTCCTTATATTCACAAAGGTCTTACATATTCATCTAAGTCACCGGAGATGCCTCATCTGTCCCTGCTCCATATTAAAATGAGCTGATTGTTCATTATGGTTGCTCAGTTCTTCCTTTAATTTGGGTCGGTGGTCTCTTGAAGATGAAGTCAGACATCTTCCCCTTTACTTTGTCCCACTGCCAGAGCTTCTTGACCCTTTGGTCATGATCCAGGCTTCGTCTCCTGGCCCCAGCCATCTTGGAGGCCAGGTGTGTTCCTCAGTTCCTGCCCTTTTACAATGCTAAATGTGCTCCCTGTTGCTTCTAAGAACATAACTGAGTCAAATACATGATATATTGTCTTTGCTCCAACTGCTTCAACTATTCCTATATGCCAATAATTAAACCCTAGTTTCTTGCCTCTACCTTACTAGCTACAGTATCAGCTTTTAATTCTTTTTAACCCTTGATTCAACCCCCTGGCATTGCGGGTGACAAATACCCTGCTTTACCCCCGAGGCTCTCTGTAATTCTGCAGCTCTCACTGGCAGACAGGAATCCCCTCGGGCCCCGAGCTCCCCGTAAGCTCTGCGTCATCGCGGCCCCAGCGCTTGGTGCAGATGTCTGTGCCCCCCTTCCCCTCTAATCTGAGGGGCTGATAAAAGCCCAGCCTACGCACAGCCCTCCCCTGCCTCCAGCAGATCATGTTCCACCACTGGATATGGTTGTTTCCAGCACGGAGACTTTCTGATCTTGCCTTGGCTGCTCTTATTCTGGAAGGAAAAGGGTCCTGGTACACGAAAAAAAATCATATTTTGCTTCTCACCTCGATTTTTTTTTCCTCCAAAATATTTGTTTTCACCCCAATCCCGTGGTGTAAATACTGAGATAAACTCTTATCTTAAGATGCTTTTCTAAAAAAACACTGCATGAAGTTTAAAGCAAAGGCTTTGTGGCCTCGCTCTAAAACATCAGTGATTCAAGCACCAATGAATTTACCCTCAGCTGAAGTTATTTTCATGGAGAAGAAAAGTCAAAATTATCAAAAAGTGTCACCCAGTGTTTGAGTTTGGCCAGTGAAACCGACCACCTGATTTTAATAACACTGAGAATTTCACAGCACATCTCTTTGTCCCATCAGCCACTGAATTTCTTGTCGTGTTTGGTACCCCCTGGAAATGAAGTCTGGTGTTTCTGATCTGCCCAACACCCCCCAGGAGCTTTGGGAATGATTCCTTCCCCTGATTATCACTCATCACTCCAGACCAAATGAGGGATGAGGTCTAAAGGAAAAAAACACTGATTTATTGTGTTCATATACAGGATTTTGTAGTGTTTGTGTGTTTGTAGACAGATCCAAATTAAGATTATCCAGATGGGTACTGATAACTCTTCCAAAGCCACGGTCGAGTGCAAGAAAAGAGCCATTTTTGGGGGGTGTTGACTCCTCCAGAAGAGTCCCACAGGCAAACAAACACCTCCAGGATTCAGTAAAGCAATTCCAGTCAATTTCTGAGCAGAAATGAAATTTTCTGGCATGTATTTTAATATTATAAACAAAGGGTAGAATTATACAGTGCCATTGCATGCAGAATATACTTTATAAATATAGATATACTAAGTTATAATATCCTCCTCTATGTTATACCATGGTGGATATTTATTATCATCCAAAACTAATAACCTTGGCTTCCTTCAGCAAAAAAAATTGAGATGCTGTGAGCTGCAAGAGCTTTTTGTTCACATCCCAACCAAAGAGCTAAATGTGTGTATCCCTTCCTCCAACCAATCATTTTGTAACCACAGTCAGATAATTTTGCTCTTTCACTATTTTTTTCCCCCCACTCTTTCACTCTTTTTTTAAAGGGAGGACACTGAGAGACTGAGTTAGAGATGTGACAAGTTTTCCACCCAGCCACCCTAAAAAGCAGGTGGCAGCCCTCAAGGGGACTGGCAATTAAAGCCAGATGTGACATAAAACTCTCCCTAAAGCCACAGGTTGTCTGTGGGACTGAGGGGACAAAACTCTCAAATCTGGGGAGTAAAATTAAATGGAACCAAAATGTAGACTGATCCTGTTTTCTTCATAGCCTTTCCAGTTTTTCCAGGTTTATTGACTTTTATAAAAATTCACAGTGAAGATGAAACTTCCAGTTTGCTCCTCTAAGAAAAACCCCAAATAACACAGCACAGAAAGTTACATAATTCCACGATGGAAACAAAAGGTTTGATGTCTTTTGAGGAATATTTCAAAGAGAGATCATTTTAAACCCAGCAGAGATAATGTGTGACTGGTTCCAAGCAGGAATAAGCCATGAAATGAAGGGCAGCACCCACAGCCAAGACAACCCCAAAAACCTTCTCTGGCACCCATGAGGAAAGCTGGGAAAATACTGAGGTGGTGCCAACCCAGTTATAAATCCATGGAGCCACACAGGGAAGTGTAGGAAATCAGAGAGTAGAAACCTCCACAGAATCCTGTGGGTTTTACCTGAGGCCCTGGGTGGAGCTTGGATTGATGAAACAAGAATTAAATACATAAATAATAAATAAAGAGTTAGAGATTTGTAGTTTTGGAAGTTAAGTAAAAGGTGTTTTAAGCAAGTAAGAAATCATATTGAGTAACGTAGTAAAGAGTTTAAAAAATAGAAATAGAAGTGTGATTTTGTAGAATAAGTTAAAAGTTGGTAAAAAATATGTAAAAACATGGAAGTTAAGACATTGGCTAAGAATGACTGCATAGCAGTAGAATAAGGTTGATAGGTCAATAAGTTAAAACAATATATGTGTCAGTTTTCTGATGCTCTTTGTGGTTCTATCTGTGGTAGAAGAAAGGTGTCTGGTGACTTTTTTCTGTAATGGATGCTCTTTGTTAACGAAGTTTCACACCTTAATGAGACTGATGTGCTTATCTGAATAATAAAACAGAGAGAGAAGAAAATTCCATCCCTCGACTATTTAATGCAACAGCCCAGCAAACAGAAAAACCAACATTTTTGGTGCCTCAGTGTGAGGATGACCCTGACAAAACCACCAGGGAAGGTGCTGGAGGCTTCAGGGATGTGAGGAGGGGTTGAGGCTCCTGCTGCACATCTGGCAGAGAGAGCAGCAGCTGCAGGGCCCTGATCCGTGGCACAGAGGGGGTGGGAGTAGGTGTGGGATCAGGCTGGGTTACAATGTGCCTTTCAAACTTTTATTGATTTCCTAATCTCCTCTTTCAGAAAAGCAAAGAGGGGTGGGAATGAAGAGAAGAATTTTGCTGTGAGCCAGGCAGGCCTTGTTTCCCCTCAGATCTGCCCACCCTCGACCACATCCAAGCAGGGAGCTCTTCTTACCAGGCCTTTTTTTTTTTTCCCTGAAAATATTTGAGCAGGAGTGAGCAGTGAGAGGGCCTGGGAAGGTGAAACAGCAGGATTTACAAAGTCAGGGTGTGGAACCTCACTCACCTGTCTGATGAACCTGAGCACGCCCAAAAGCTCTGATCCTTAAACATCAATTAATCAAGCTGTGAGAGATTAATCAAAGAAAATTAATTTTAAAAGTAAAATGAGGACATACTTAAGAGCCTGGCTCAGGTGAGGTCCAGCAGATGATAAGAAGGACATCACATCATTTTGCATTCCCAGTGTGGAGGCTGAAAGGGATTTCTGGCATTTCTGAGGGAATTGGTGCAGAATTAGAGGGCGCTGAAGGTAAAACTGAAGTTGGGAAGGGTGAAATACCAAAATTCCTGGGTCGGAATTCATTAGCAGAACCACCTGGAGCCCAGGGAAGGGGCACAGGAGCCACAGCCTGCAGGAGAGGAACAACTCAGGGGGCTGCAGAAAGGGCTTGGAAAGAGCAGAAACAAAAGGGTAAGACTGCTACGGGCAGGGAGACAGTAAAATGAGAAACAATGAAAGAGACAGCAGTAAAACATGCATCTGTTATTTAATCCTGGGTAAATACCCAGATTAGTGACATCAGATTCTGCTGTTTGTTTGGAGCTTACTCAGGAGCCGTGGCTCCCAAGGCGGAGGCAGCTGGGATAGAGCCCATGGATCCAGCCCAAGGATTTATCCCAGACATGGCTGTTCCTGTGCAGCGCAGGCATCAGGCAGAACGAAAGTTTGTGGGGAAAAATTGACTTTCTGGCCTTGGTGCTCATAAAAATAAAGCTGGCGTGAGCTGGCAGGGCGAGGGAATTCCAAAGTTTCATAAATCGTCACATCATTTCGCAGTCACTCAGTGCTTAGATGGGCCCTGAAGGTCATGAAGGCTAAACATGGATATTGTGCCTCCTTTTTAAATTGGTTTTTATCCCAGATGCCATCCTTACATCCCCACAGAGGCTGGCTCTGGTTCACTGAATCCCAGAATCATTAAGGTTGGAAAAAACTTCTAGGATCGTGCCCGATGCCCACCTTGTGCCCAGCCCAGAGTACTGAGTGCCACCTCCAGGCCTTCCTGGGACCCCTCCAGGGATGGGCACTCCAAACCTCCCTGGGCAGCTCTTGCCAAGGCCTGAGCTCCCTTTCCACACAGAAATTGCTCCTGGTGTCCAAGCTGAGCCTCCCCTGGCCCAGCCTGAGGCTGTTCCCTCTCCTCCTGTCCCTTGTTCCCTGCTAGAAGAGGGTGACTCCCAAGTGAGAAAACAAAATTTGCTCACTCCCTAAAGAAACATTAACAAACANAAAAGGGTGACTCTCAAGTGAGAAAGCAAAATTTGTTTCAGAAAAAATAATGTTTCCCTAAAGAAACATTAACAAACACAACTCCTGCTGAGAAAAATGGCTGATTTTTGATTGAATATTTGTCTGGCTCAGCCCACAAGGAGCATCCAAG
This sequence comes from Vireo altiloquus, assembly GCA_013396875.1. Classification (NCBI taxonomy): domain Eukaryota; kingdom Metazoa; phylum Chordata; class Aves; order Passeriformes; family Vireonidae; genus Vireo; species Vireo altiloquus. The sequence goes on from VZRF01001467.1 coordinate 50,840, forward strand.
CTGTCCCTCAGCTGATCCCCCCAAATGTTCCTGAGCTGAGCTGTAGAGTGAGACATTTCCACAAGGCTGCTGATGTTCCTGGAGATAAACGTGTTGAGTTCCTGCTGCTTCTGCCACTTGGCAGCGAGGAGGGGAAGGCTGGTGCCCAGCAGTGAAAGTGTTACTGAGCACCAGGGGCAGCTGGAACTGCTCAGGAAGGCACATGGAAAACATGACGCCGAGCAAGCAGGGCTAATTAACACTGGCTGCTTAAATTAGAAAGCTTTTAATGGCTAATGTTTAAAAATAACACCTTAATGACGGCTAAAAATAGCTGCTGCCGAGCCCCAGAGTGTTCTGACCTCCTTTACATCAGGGGGTCCATTTCCCAGGACTGGTGGTGTAAATCACATTTTCCTTTGAGGTCCTGTTCTCCCCTGGATCAGCTGCAAAGCCTCGTGCCTGACCTCGGGAGCCTCTTTGCAAACACAGCAGAGGGACCTGGAGCACTCCTCGGGATGCTGGGCAATGGATGTCATGTGTGGGATGAGGAATTGGAGAGGATCATCTCGGGTTGTGCTCATAGGCTCATCATGAGGGAGTGGGAGATTCCCAGACCAGGCAAAACCAGGGATGTGAGAGGATTAAGGACACAGGAGACCTAAGCTCCATTTCCAGCTCCATTGCTGATGTCTTGTGTGATGTCTTGATGGCCCTGCTGTGCCCCAAAACCTCTCTGATCCTGGAGGAATATTACCAAGATAATTTCCCTGAGATGTGTGGCNATGTGCCCCAAAACCATGTGTAGATCTCCCTGATCCTGGAGGAATATTCCCAGGATAATTTCCCTGAGATGTGTGGCATGATTGGATACAGATGCACTGCACAGGAAACAAATAATGATATAAAAAGGGAAAAAAATGCTCAGTTTTCCTTAATATGGGAACCAAACCCAAATAACCTGCAAGGCAAACAAACACTGAGGACTTCTCGTGGTTGGAACAGAAATAAAATATCTCTGGGCATGCTGGAGGTAACAATTTGCTCCTTTGTGCTGTGCTTGGCCCTAACCCATGGCCTGTCCTGTCTGTGATAGCTGAGAGAAATCTGCAGCCTGAGCTCCCCTGGAAGGAGGATTTTTGATATAAAACGCTCTGTGTTTGTCTTGGGATATGCAAATGAGGCAAATTACTTCAGCAGCCACATAAACTCAGGTGTTTTCATTTAAGTGTCACATAAAGAGGATCTGAAAAGGTCAGGAATGGGCAACAGGAGGAAAAAGCTTTCCTTTAGTGTACCTGGTTTTAGGAAAGCTTTTTCCTCCTGTTGCCAGTTCCTCTTGGTTTGCTCTTCCCTTCCAGCCAGCAAATCCAACATCCCATTCCTCCCCATCCCACATCACACTCCAAATAAAGGAAGGAGTGGAAGTACAGAGACCTCATCCTGTGGTGTTGTCCTGCCCAGGCCCTAAAATCCTTGTGCTTTTCCATTTTTCCCTTTATTTTCTCAATGTCCAGGGTAGATTCTGGATTGTTTTGGGAAGGGATGTCCCATCCTACAAGAAAGATGGAGAGAGACAATTTGCAAGGGCTGCAGGGCCAGGAGGCAGGGAATGGCTTCCCAGTGGCAGAGGGCAGGGCTGGATGGGATCTTGGGAAGTGGGAATTGTTCCCTGGCAGGGAGGGCAGGCCCTGGCACAGGGTGCCCAGAGCAGCTGTGGCTGCCCCTGGATCCCTGGCAGTGCCCAAGGCCAGCTTGGACATTGGGGCTTGGAGCAGCCTGGCACAGTGGGAGGTGTCCCTGCCCATGGCATGGATGAGCTTTAAGGTCCCTTCCAACCAAAGGATTCCATGATTCTGCTGTCAGGCAGAGATCAGTGGATGCTGCAACAACAAAGCCAAACCCTGGCAACAATGTCACCCCAAGCACTCCAGACTCATTTGAGATAAGTCTGAGATAAGGGGAATGGGTTTGGGTTTGGGTTAGGGTTAGCTTTCACTTTGCTCCCTCTGCATCCTTCTGCTGGTCTGATGGCATTGATTAGTTGATCCAGATGGTTTTCCTCCCTTTTCCTGCTCGGGCCACGTCTTGCAAACACTTCCACTTTCTCCTCCGAGCAGGAGTTCAGCACGTGCATGGGGCTTGGCAGAACTGGAGCCTAGATTTGTTCCTGTTCCTGAATTCCAAGCTGGATTGTGACGCAAGGGTTATTTTATATATTAAAATATCAGGTTTCTGCCCACACACATGATGCATGATGTATAACAGAGCTGGCAGGCAAGGCAGCCATTGGAAAAGGCCACTCAATCTGGGATTTATCCAGAAGGAAGAGTTGCCATTCCTTGTTTTTCAGCTTGGATTTATACACCACCAAACTGTGAAGGTGTTGTCCCTCAGGAATTCCACATTTCACCCACAACCTGAAATCATGACCTGAAACTCTGCAGACACTTATGAAAATTATTCCCCTTTGAGTTGCTTTATTGAAATGCAACCTCAAGAAATACTGGCCAGTCAGGAAAGCGACTTTAATCCAATATTTGTTATCCTCTTCCACAGGTTTTAAATCACTCTTTTTGCTCTCTACTTTGAGCAAATACACCCTTATTGTTTTTCTAGTCCCGCTATGACCTTCTGGGAATGTTTTCATCGTGTAAAGCAACCTGCAGTTCCCTACTTTATAAATCTCCTTCATTCCAAGTGTTAACACTACCTAATTCTCTGCTTTAGAGAGGAAATCATGTTTGTTTTTTTGAAGAGCCTGCTGGGAAGAGGAATATTTGCATTTAAAATATTTTTTTTCCATTTCATAAATTGTCTTGAGTTCTCTTCCCAGCGGGCAGCAGAAGGCTGTTTATATAAGCGAAGAGGGAAGCTCGCTTTCCCATTACTTCCACAAAAATACCATTAACAGCGATAACTATGCTAATTATTGCCCTCACTGCACTTGGAATGCACTGGCTGGAGAGGCAATGCTTTGGGGTAATAATTAACTCCTTTTTTCCCTCAATTACCTTTTATTAGGAGAGCAGTCGGAGTAAAACAGCCGCACATCTTCCAAGACAAGCTCGTGTTTTCCAAGGGAGCCCAAGCGGAGGTGCCTCATTAAGAGAACCGAGCAGGACAAACATCCCCATGGCGAGCTGGGCCTTGGAGCTGCTCGGCTTCACCCTCAGCCTGCTGGGCCTAATTGGGACGTTAATTACCACCATCCTGCCGCACTGGTGGCGCTCGGCCCACGTGGGCGCCAACATTATCACGGCCGTGACCTACCTGAGGGGGCTGTGGATGGAGTGCGTGTGGCACAGCACCGGCGTCTACCAGTGCCGAGCTCACCTCTCCCAGCTGGCACTGCCTGCCGAGCTCCACGCTGCCCGGGCCATGATGGTCATCTCCTGCCTGCTGGCAGCGCTGGCAGCCGGCCTGGCCGTTGTTGGCATGAGGTGCACGCGCTGCGCTGAGGGCAGCCCCGCCAAGGCCTCCATCGCCGGCTCCGGCGGGATCGGCCTCATGGCGGCCGGGCTCCTCTGCTTGGTGTCGGTCTCGTGGAGCACCAACGATGTCGTCGTGGATTTTTACAACCCCACGCTTCCCGCTGGGGTGAAGTATGAGATAGGGCAAGCTCTTTACCTCGGGTTTGCCTCTGCGGCCTTGGCCATGCTGGGTGGGGCCTTGCTGTGTGCGTCGTGGCTGGGGAATGAGAGGCCTTTCCTGCCTCCCTCCTCCCAAGCTCCCAGTGCTTCCAAGGTGATCCATGCTCCTTCCATGGCATCCCACAGCGGCTACAGGCTGAGCGACTACGTGTGATGAGCTCCCAGGATCTGCCACAGCCGCCTCAGGGGTTCTGTGGATTCTGACATGACTCGGAATCGATGTTTTTACGCTGTTTGTTCCTTCCCTTTCTTCCCGGAGGAGGAGAGGATGTGGATGCAGAACTGCTGCCTGCAAAACCTGGGAAATAAAGGCAAAGGAGGCTGAGGTATTCCCAAGGCAGCACATCCCTGGCTACCTCCAATCAGGGCTTTGCAGGCAGGTAATTCAAGGAGTATTTTGTTAAAAATAATGGTGTGGTTTGGAGTTGGTGCCCTGCGAAGCAGAACTGGCCAAAACTCCTCCTTTCTTCCCAAAAAAAGACACTGTTTTCCCTAAAACCTGGAATTTCTTGGGGATACGCAGTGATTTCCAGCACTGACTGCCTGCTCGGTTCCTCATTTCCATAATTCATGAACGTTTCGTCATGACAAGGTATCAATTTTGCTTTCACTTTGTTTGTTTGTTTTTTTACAGTCCCTTGAAAGATGAATTTCAATGGCACCGTGACAGATGTATTTGACAGCCTGTTACAGCCAATATTTGAAGCTACATTACAATGTTTTGACCTGATCAAAATAAAATTTCAGCACATTTCTGAAATGCATCGTGAGGGAAACAAACCCTCTCAGTGGCTCAGAATTGGGGGTTTTACAGATGTCAGGAATAGAATGAAACCCATAATTTGATATTAAACATATTTTAAGGATTTAAAATAAAAAGTCTCAGGATTTGTCACAGAATGGGCATTTAGATTTTGGGCAGCTTTAGCATTCTGCACCATCTGTGCATTATAGAGAGTGGAAAAACAGTTTCCAGAATCCTATTCCCAAATCCCATGCAGTGGAATGTGCTCATTTCTTAGGATGAGTGCTGCTATTTTGTGCCTGAAGGTGCATCAGGCTCAGCAAGGATATTTCCATCCCCTCCAGAGATTTTTGGGGAATTTCCATTTGGGGCATCCACCATGCCAACACTCGAGCTGTGACCATTTCTTGTCAGCAGTACCAAATCCAGACATTTCCTTCTAAAATCCTCACAAAATCCCATTGTTCCACAAACAACCAAAAATCAAAATAATGAGCCCTCTCCATTTCACATTACAGTGAAGTCCCAGGCACACAAAATATGATATAAAATTATGCCAAAAAAGAGGATTGCTGGATTCCTGTTAAACCAGAAATTTATAGGTCTCTATGCAACATGTGGACCAACACACTGGGGAAAAAAATTACATTTAAGATCTGTGAGGCAGCAATTCTTCACCTGGCAAAAAAAACTCTGTTTGCAATTATTTTGTCACCTTGTGTCACCTCCAGAGCTGAGAGATTTTCAACATTTCCCCTGGTTCCAGCCTGAACCTTCCTTTTTGTGGCTGATCACTGTCACCTTTTAGTTCATGCTGATTTGAATTGGGACAGAAGGTTTTCAGCATTGATTTAAGTTAACATCACCACTGTTTTTAAAAATATATATTGAATTTCTAAGCAATTTGCTGGGACCAACAATAATAAAAGGGAGCTGGGACCTGACTTTAGGTATTTGTGGTGATAGGAGGCAGGGAATGGCTTCCCAGTGGCAGAGGGCAGGGCTGGATGGGATGTTGGGAAGTGGGAATTGTTCCCTGGCAGGGAGGGCAGGCCCTGGCACAGGGTGCCCAGAGCAGCTGTGGCTGCCCCTGGATCCCTGGCAGTGCCCAAGGCCAGGTTGGACATTGGGACTTGGAGCAGCCTGGCACAGTGGGAGGTGTCCCTGCCATGGCAGGGGTGGCATTGGATGGGCTTTAAGGTCCCTTCCAACCCAAACCATTCTGGAATTCTATAATTCTATGACAGGCTGCTCCAAGGCCTGATCCTGGCCTTGGGCACTGCCAGGGATCCAGGGGCAGCCACAGCTGCTCTGGGCACCCTGTGCCAGGGCCTGCCCTCCCTCCCAGGGAACAATTCCCACTTCCCAAGATCCCATCCAGCCCTGCCCTCTGCCACTGGGAAGCCATTCCCTGCCTCCTGGCCCTGCAGCCCTTGCAAATTGTCTCTCTCCATGCTTCCTGGGGGCTCCTTCAGGCCCTGCAAGGCCACCCTGAGCTCAGCCCAGAGCTTCTCCTCTCCAGGCTCAACAATCGCAGCTCTGGCAGCCTTTCCTCCCAGCAGAGCTGCTCCATCCCTCTGCTCATCCTGCTGCCTCCTCTGCACTCTCTCCAGCAGCTCCATGTCCTCCCTGTGCTGGGATCCAGGGCTGGATACCAGTGGAAGGTGTCCCTGCCCACAGCAGAGGGTTGGAACAGGATGATCTTTAAAGTCCTTTCCAACCCAAATTCTGTGATCACCAACCCTGCAAACATCTCAGCGACAGACCCTGAGGAGCAGGGAATGGACACAAACCTCACAAGGCTTCTTAGAAAAGATGGAGACAAATTGCTCATAGTCCATTATGGATTCCTGGGATGACTTTCAGCCCAGAGGAGGTGATCAATTCCGTGGGCTTTTCCTGTATTTCCATTGTAATTAATCCTGCCAAGTGATTAGATATCAAGCTGACCAAGCCTTTGGACAGCCATGAATGCTGGAGAGCAATTCCAAGTGAGGAAATGAGCTGTGGGTCACTGGGGGAGGTGTTTGCCCTATACTGATAAATTCATTCACTTGCCAAGTGCTGGTGAGGTGGAAATACTCCTGTGTCGGGCTGTTCTTACTGCAGCAATTCCCAGCCAGGCAGGATATGTGACAGGAGCGGGAACAGTTTATAAAGTCCTGGCAAAAATACCTGGAAGTGCTCGGATGTCAATGAAGAGGGAAATGGTTTCTTTCACAGAGCTGGTAACCAGTGGATCTTGCTCCATGCTAAAATTGACATCAATTTCTCCTCTCCTCTCCTCTCCTCTCCTCTCCTCTCCTCTCCTCTCC
>VZRF01001467.1:57923-80044 GCA_013396875.1 Vireo altiloquus
CTCCCCTCCTCATCACTAAAGGGGCACCTGGACACGTTGATTCCCAGTTTAATTCAGATCATCCTTTCCAATTCTTCAGCCCATGGCATCAGAAGTTTTGGTTTAACCCTTTACTTTTCCATAAACTCAAACATCTGAATGGGTTTTAAAATGCTCTATGGACAAGAAAGGCAGGATAGACCCAACCTCCCTCCTTTTTCCTGGGGGAAAAAGGTGGTTAATTTTATTTTCTGCTTTAAGCAGGAGGAAAACACATTAATTTCATCAGCTCACACTTCAAAGATGTTTGGTAAGCAAACTGTTAGAAAGTGGAGTGAATAAACAGAGTGAATCAATGCAGAGATTTGACCTGTTGAGAGCACATGGATGGACTTCATAGAGATGTGTGGATATTTAAAATGCTGGAATTCTGGCTCCATTGACTTCCCTGAGGTCACAATTTCACCCATAAGCTCATTATTATTGTCAATACTCCCAAATCTATTAGAGAGCTTTTAACTAAAAGGCCTGCAGAGCAAAGAGAATCAAAGTCAGGGGGAGTTTGCCCCCTAAGAGGGATGGGATGGCAAGGAAAGGCTTTTGTTGGCCATTTCACAAAGTGTTTGGTATTGAGCAGAGCAGCTGCAGCCCATGGGATGTGTGAGGGAGTTCTCCCTTCCACTGGAGTCAAGGACAGGCAATTTTATTTTTAAAATGTTATAATTACTGGTATTGATCACTGGGAGTGCTCTCAAATCCATCCAGGCTCGGCCTATCACTGCTATTGCTATCCCTGGCAATTCCAGCTCAATTAGGCTGCCTTGCTAATGAACCTCAGCTGCTTTTCATGGCTCTCTGTGGGAGAAAAAGGCTCTTTGGCAGAGCAATCCCAGCCTTCCACCTGCCCTGAGCTGCCTCTTTGTTTGATTTGGTCACATTTTTATCATTCCATGGAAAACACTGAGAGCAAAAGCCAAGAAGTATCAATAAACCTCGGAAAACAGAGTTAGGACTAAATTGCTTGGGAGAGGTTGTGGCTGCCCCTGGATCCCTGGCAGTGCCCAAGGCCAGGTTGGACATTGGGGCTTGGAGCAGCCTGGCACAGTGGGAGGTGTCTTGAAGGCCTCTTCCAACTTGGATGATTCTGTGAAATACATGGTGAAGATCAGATAAAATAACACCAGATTCGGTTTGCATCATGGATGCAAAGTTAGATTGTGTTAAATCCCCTCACTCTTGAAAGGAAGTTGAGGAGGAAGAATCTGGAAATTGGGACAGGTTAGTGAAATATTTTCCTTTCACTGAACACTGTGAAGTCAGGGAATTGATGCCTTAAATGGCTCCCTGGAAACAGAGAGCAGACAGGAATAAAGGAATAAAGGAGGGATTGATTGGAAAGGCCTTCAGAGGTCACACTCTGGCCTCCAGAGGCTCCTGCCTCAGTGCATCCCAAAATGGACAATGCCAGCTCCCGAGTTCTTCCCACTTTGATAGCAGCATCAATTGCCCAAGCAGAAGCCAGGCAAGGATGGAATTTGCCCAAGCTTGCCCCCCTGTCCCCAAGATGAAGGTTTGCAGTTGTTGGGCCCAGGAGGGTCTGGGTGTCCTTGGAGAGCGAGCTGGAGAGGCTTTGTTATGTCAGTGTGAGCATGAGAGAACAGCACTGAACGAGCTCCAGGGAACTGCAGAGTTCCACTGGGCACTGCAGGGCTGGGAACAGAGAAAAGTTCAAACCTAAGGCACCAGAATCAGCTTTGCAATTGTTGATGTTTTCTAGAGTTTTATGGAATTGGTATTTGCTTCCTTTCCAAGGGCAAACCATCAAGTAAGTTGCCAGCAGGAGAAAAGTGGGAGCAAGGAAAAGGAATTTCCATCCCCAGTAATACCCAAACGTTCCTTTGGTGGCCTGGGCACGTAACAAACGCAGCTCTGCTGGATCCAAACCCCCACACAACTCGTGGCACCGTGATGTGGCAGATGCCCCACCAGAAATGCCACTCCCTCACCCCTGGGGTGAAGCTCTTTGCCATTCTCAACTCATCCAGTGCTTGGAATCTGGATCCAGTTTGGAATCTGGATCCCAAACATCCTCATTTGGGATCTCTCAGCACGTGGTGCTCATCCTGTGTCCAGCAGCACATCCCAAGCACTGGAATGTGCAGTGCCACCACCAGTCCCTGAACCCCAGTGGTGGCACCTCAGGGTCCTCCCACAGCCTAAATTCCTGCTCTCCCACAATCCCAAAGCAATCTGGAGTCTCCTGGCTGGAGTTTGGTACCTCCTGGCAGAAGTTACGTGACAAACACGAGGAAACTACTCCATGAAACCAGAAATGGGCTGTGAACACAACTTCTGGAATGTCTCATTCCTTCCAAGGCCCACACAGGAGAATATTGAGCTTTAGAGAAGCTCACCCTCCATGGATACAACACCCTCACTTCCTCTGGAGGTTTCATGGTCTCTGGGCATCAGCTCCAGCTTTCCCTTGATGCCTTAGGTTTGAACTTTTCTCTGTTCCCAGCCCTGCAGTGCCCAGTGGAACTCTGCAGTTCCCTGGAGCTCGTTCAGTGCTGTTCTCTCATGCTCACACTGACATAACAAAGCCTCTCCAGCTCGCTCTCCAAGGACACCCAGACCCTCCTGGGCCCAACAACTGCAAACCTTCATCTTGGGGACAGGGGGGCAAGCTTGGGCAAATTCCATCCTTGCCTGGCTTCTGCCTGGGCAATTGATGCTGCTATCAAAGTGGGAAGAAACCTGTAAAGGTGTGAAGAACTCTTGGGATGCACTGAGGCAGGAGCCTCTGGAGGCCANGTCCATTTTGGGATGCACTGAGGCAGGAGCCTCTGGAGGCCAGAGTGTGACCTCTGAAGGCCTTTCCAATCAATCCCTCCTTTATTCCTTTATTCCTGTCTGCTCTCTGTTTCTAGGTAGTCAATTAAGGCATCACCCTCAGTGTGACCAGAGCTGTAGCAATTTCTGTCGACCCAATCTGCTGCAAGATCTTCTCTTTTCCCAGTCCCAGCCAAAGTTTCCTCTACTCCTCCTGCAACACACTTTGAAGATGTGTTTTGACCACCTTTGTTGTATTCTTTGTTTTCTCCTTGATGAGTTCCATCACCTCTAGGGAGGCATCCCTGCCCATGGCAGGGGTTGGAATGAGATAACCTTCAAGGTCCCTTCCAGCCCAAACCATTCTGTGATTCCATGATTTAACCTCAGAGCACACTCAGGAGGGACACAGGGATTGTTGTCTCTCCTTTTTCATGCTGAATACCAAACTAAGAGGAGTGTTCAGCGAATGCAAAATTCACTGCAGGGGTTTTAAAAAGTGGCCACTGTTCAGCACTAACCAGTGACCCCCAGTGTGGGTTGGGAGCTGGCTGAACCCTCTCATCCCCCAAACCAGCTTGAGATGCCAGAGCTGACTGGGAACAGCAGGGACCAAACACGGAGCCTCCAGAGCTGTTCCCAAAGTGCTGCCTGGCATGGGATCCTCAGAGAGAATCACCCTCAAAGTTCACACCAAGGGCTCTTGGGCAGCTCAGTACCCTGAGCCTCCTTCCTGAGTACAGGAGTCACACAATCCCAGGGTCCCTTAGGCTGGCAAAGCCCTCCCAGCCCAGCCAGGCCAAGCTGTGCCCCATGCCCACCTTGTCCCCAGCCCAGAGCACTGAGTGCCACCTCCAGGCCTTCCTGGCACCCCTCCAGGGATGGGCACTCCAAACCTCCCTGGGCAGCTCTTGCCAAGGCCTGAGCTCCCTTTCCATGCACAAATTGCTCCTGGTGTCCAAGCTGAGCCTCCCCTGGCCCAGCCTGAGGCTGTTCCCTCTCCTCCTGTCCCTGTTCCCTGCCAGCAGAGCCTGACCCCCCCCGGCTGCCCCCTCCTGGCAGGGAGTTGTGCAGAGCCACAAGGTCCCCCCTGAGCCTCCTTTTCTCCAGCCTGAGCTCCTTTCCCAGCTCCCTCAGCCTCTCCTCACAGGATTGACTCTCCAGAACCTTCACCACCCTCACCAGCAAAGATCCAGGTCTGGAACAAGGCAGAGACTGAATCTCCATCCCACCTCCAGGTTACTCCAGCAGATTCATCTCCCCTGTCCAAAGGAAAAGCTCATTTCAGTAGAGGATGAGCTGAATTATCTTCTGCATCTGATTCCAACTTCACTCCTTCCAAGGGAGCCAACTCCCACTCATGTTTCACCTGAAAGCCTCTGGAAAAAGGCACCCCCAGCTCCCTGTGGGTTAATCACAGAATACCAAAGGATGCAGCCAATAGCTCCTTCCCTATTTAAACACAGTCTGAATTGGGTATTAACTACCTGCTGTGTTTGGCAGCTCTCTTATTCCTAAAATAAATAACTGTATGAAAAGTCATAAACTCTATATTGGACTTTTTCATTAAAAAAAAAAAATACAGAAAAAAAATCAAAGTACTGTCAGGATTTTAGCAGCCTCACTTCTTGCAGTAAATCTGCTTCCACAGCTGTTCCTGCTGTACTGTGTCCTTCAGCCAAGAGTAGCTGCAGTCCAACATTTCCTTCTTAAGTTATTCCTTACCCAGAGCAAAGCCAAGGGAATTTTGGACAGGGCTTGCCTGCTCAGAATTATGAATGTGCTCTTATTAGAGCAGGTTGCATGTTTTCTATTAAATATTCATTCAAATAACAATCCAGCAAAATGTTTGTCAGGATGAGAGTTACTTTGGCTGGAAGGACACATTTTTCTTCCAGTCTCCACCAAAACTCGTTCATATTTATCACATCCAGGATCTGAGGGCATTAATGAAGATCTTGCTTGAACTTGGTTGAGCTCTTTCAGCAGTGCCAGATTCTGTTCTCCTGTTTCAGAGTTGCACCAGTTCAGGAATTGCTTGGTTGTCACCAGGGAAAAGCTTTTTACAGGTTCCACTGCAGCTCATAAAAGGGGGAAAAAAAGGAAGAGAGGGGAGGAAAAGGAAAAAAAAAAAGAAGAAAGTGGCATTTTCTCCTCCGGCCTCTTAAAAGCCTGCCCATGTTGAGCTGAGAGCCACTTGTAAAGTGGTTTGATTTCATGCAATGGTTGGGTTGGGAGGGACCTTAAATCCCATCCAGTGCCACCCCTGCCATGTCAGGGACACCTCCCACTGTGCCAGGCTGCTCCAAGCCCCAATGTCCAACCTGGCCTTGGGCACTGCCAGGGATCCAGGGGCAGCCACAGCTGCTCTGGGCACCCTCACCACTCTCATAATAAAGAATTTCCTCCCCAAATCTCACCTAACCTTGCCCTCCCTCGCCTTTAAGGCCATTCCTCCATGTCCTGTCACTCCATCCCTTGTGAATAGTCCAACCAGGAAGGAAAAGTTTCCTCTAAACCCCAGAGAACTTCAGAGTTCCAGCAGAGTTCCACACCTCGTTCTGAGCTGAAGCCCAGCTCCAGGAGCTGCTTAATGAGCCAAGTTAAAGATTAGCAATGTTGCCATCATGTGGCTGCTCCCAGCAAAGGCCATGAACCCGAATTTATTAATCAGCAGAGAGCAGATCACCTCCAGATCCTGCTGTGAAAGCTCAGAGATGTTTAAAGTCGTTTAAAGTTGTAGGATATAATTAGAGAAATCCTTTATGCCCAAGAACATGGATAAGGTGATACCACACCTCTCACTGTGCCCCTTATCCTCAGGGATTTATAGATCCTATTTAAAACTTCACTCCCAAATTCATCTCGAGTTGTCCAAGCAGAAATCCTAGAAGGGAAAATCCCCTCTTCCTGCAGAAACAAGAAGGAAAAAAAAAGGACAAGGAATCAGTTCAATATTCTTCATATTTGACATGGCTTGAAAGTGAAATTTTAATATTCCAGCTCTTGAATTACTTTATCCTATGACAGCTAGAATAATTTGTGATTTGTGGTGATTTTATTATATTTTCTCTTATAATCCCTTCTCTGCAGTATCACACCAAGTTCTTCTATGCTGACAAGAAAAATCCAAGGAAAGGAATTCCCACAGGCCACATCAGAAAAGTTGTGGCTGCTCCTGGATCCCTGGCAGTGCCCAAGGCCAGCTTGGACATTGGGGCTTGGAGCAGCCTGGCACAGTGGGAGGTGTCCCTGCCATGGCAGGGGTGGCACTGGATGAGCTTTAAGGTCCCTTCCAACCCAACCCATTCCAGGATTCTGTGATTTATTTGGAAAATTGTTTCCCAGCTTCTGGGAAGCTGAGAGTGAATAGAAACAATGGTGAACTTCCCACCCCACCTGCTCCAGGAGCCAACACATCCCAGGCCCTGGCAAACTCCATTTTTTTTGCTGGAAAACCCTTTTTGCCTGTCTGGGCACAAAGTGCAGTTGTTTCATGCCCACCCTTTCCCACTCCACAGGATTCCCCATTCCGAGGAATAACTGCCATGGACAATAACCCATCCCTGCTCCTGCACTGTCTGCTCAGAATTACATCTTTTATCCAGTCAAATATTCCCACAGGAGCCTGGTTTGGGCTATTCCTGCTTATCCAAACAAGGAGCACTGATTTGACTGTTCCTGGCTGTCAATTTTACCTTTTTGTAACAATCCATCCCACAGCAGAGCTGCAGCTTTTGTGTGGATGTAAAATTCAGAACATTGGAGCACACAGCCAACACCTTCTCTCCCTTCTCCCTGCAGAGTAAATCCACACCTGCCCTGCTGTTTATTTGTAAGCACATCCAGCTGGTGCAACCCCAGTGGTGCCAGGAAAAGGGAAAATAAAACCATCCAGGGGCTCCTGCAGCTCCTGGCTTGCAGGAGGAGCACTCAGTGAGCTCCAAGTACCTTTTGAAATGAGCTCAACGGAACAGGCTGAGACCCCACAGCCATTCCCATTCCAAACCAGCCTGTTTCCATTTCCCTTAGCAAACCACACTTCAAAATTCCTTATTTCAGCTTGGCAGAAATCAAAACAAAAAACTCCTGCCCAGCTTATTTATTTATTTTGGTGGCTGAAGTTTATGCTGAGGCAAAACCCGACTTATTTAGCATCGAATTTTATCATTGTTATGCTTAAAACTCAAATCTTGAGGAGGAAAAACGCACAGAGAAATAATTCCCTTCAAAATGGAGCTTTCCTGGTTAAGCTCCCAGCAAGGAAAACATTTTAAGTGGAAAATACAAACGATTGGAGCACAAACACGAAGATTTGGGGAGTCGAGGTTTAATCAACCCTCCCAGAAAAACACCAATCAACCCTCCCAGAAAAGATGGCAACAATTTGAAAGACACAAATGGGTTCCTTTCCTTTCAGGAGCACCAGGATCGAGACAAAACCCAACTTATTTAGCATCAAAATTTATCATTGTTATGCTCAAAACTCAAATCTTGAGGAGGAAAAATGCACAGAGAAATAATTCCCTTCAAAATGGAGCTTTCCTCTCAGCACGGAAAACATTTTAAGTGGAAAATACAAACGATTGGAGCCCAAACACGAAGATTTGGGGAGTTAAACACCAATCAACCCTCCCAGAAAAGATGGCAACAACTAAGGACACAAACGAGTTCCTCTCCTTTCAGGAGCACCAGGATCAGGTTTTCCCAGGCACAGGACAAGCCCAGTTTATGCCCAGTTTCCAGACAGAAAGAAATGTGTGAACCTTTTTAATTATTCATGCTCTGAGAGGCAAAATCCTCTCAGGTTGCAGGCCCAGAGGCCTCAGGGCCGAGGTTTTTCCTGGGATTTTTCAGCTGAGGGAAGGAGCAGCTGGATCCTCAGCAATATCAATGTCCCTTGGCTGGAAGTTTGGCAGGCACAGGAGGGAAAACTGCTCCCAGTTTGCCCATTCCAGCTTTTCTGCTGGTGCTGGAGCACCTGCAGGGAGACTCCAAGATGATGAAGCTGCATGGAAAAGCTTCTCGCAGAGGGATTGGGAAGGAGGAGGAGCAGCCTCGGCACCCCCAGCCCTGTGTGTCTGCAGCTCTGCTGGCTCCCCTTGGAAGGGGAATGGCACCATCCCAAAATCCCACACCTGAGGAAGAACAGAGCTGCTGTGTGGGGCTCGGAGCTGCTCAGGGAGAGGAATAATTGGGACCAAATGTGGGGATTTTGCTTTGGAGATTATTGGCAAAAGTGCTGCCAAGTCAGGGCTGAGAGATCTCCCAAGCAGGAATGTGTGGAATGAGCAGGGAAAATACCTGGGGAAGCACAAAGGGATTTGGGATAGGAGGGACCTTAAAAATCATCCAATTCCACCCCCCTGGGACACCTCCCACTGTGCCAGGCTGCTCCAAGCCCCAATGTCCAACCTGGCCTTGGGCACTGCCAGGGATCCAGGGGCAGCCACAGCTGCTCTGGGCACCCTGTGCCAGGGCCTGCCCTCCCTGCCAGGGAACAATTCCCACTTCCCAAGATCCCATCCAGCCCTGCCCTCTGCCACTGGGAAGCCATTCCCTGCCTCCTGTCACTCCTCCTTTCTCATCACCTCCTCCAGGCAATGAATGCTCTTCCCTTGGTGGACTTTTCTCCAAAACCCCAAAACCATGCCAGTCTCTCCATAAAGACCTCTGGATGGTACCAGGATCTCTGTGGGTTATTCCCACAGCCAGAGGTTCTGCTGGATGTGCAATCCTGGGAATGTGGCACCATGGCTAATCCAAGGCTCATTGCTTGCACACTCTGGAGTGTTGATCTCTCCTGGAAAAGCCTTTGGATTCATGGAGTGAAGCAGGACAGGCTGTGCTCTGTTCACCTCATGACTGAAATCAGCCTGTGGAGTTTTCCTCCTGGAAGAATTCTTTCCTGTAGAACTCCTATTTTCTTCTTCACCACGTGGAAAGCAGCCAGAAGTAATCAGTTTGTAGAACAAAAACAAAATAAAGATGATGAAAAATGTCTTGGAAGGATGGAAGTGTGAGCAGAGAGTTCTGCTTGGTTTGCTTTGCTTTAGGGAACGCTGTCACCTGCTGGCAGGAGACTGAGAAACTCAGAGCTTTGTGCCAAGGAAAGAGGGGAAAAAACTCCACAAAAACCCTCCAAGCTAAAACCCAGCCTGGAAAATGAGGCATTCTTGGGTAAGGAGGATCCTCACTGGGCTGAGTCCTGCACAGGAATTCCCAAAGATACCAAACTCCCTCTCAGCTTCCCTCTCATCCACTCACATTTTCCTCAAATGCCAGATTTGTGTCCTTCCTTCTCTCTACATCCCAGCTCAAATTAATCCCTTTTCTTCTCCCAGCCACCTCCATCCTCCTCCTTTTCAACAAGTCAGGCCAGAGAAATCCTGGAGCTCTCCCTGGGCAGGAGTATCTCACACCTGCCTGACTTCCAGGATTTCCATTTATCAGCACACAGGGAGCACTTGAAGAGATTTGGGCCAAAAATTGTCCCCTGGAGGGCCAAAAATAAGCCCCTCGAGGGCTGTGTCCAGTTTAGATTGGATATTAGGGAAGAATTTCTTCCTGGCAAAGGAAGCATGGCCAGGGAAGTGGTGGAATCACATCCCTGATGTCATTAATTCCTGACACTTGGTTGTCAATAATTGAGTTGTCATAATTCAGCTGCCTCTTCTTCAGGATCCTGCAGCTGCCAGAGCAGAAAACACACAGAGCTCCCTGCAAAGTCTGGTTTTCTCCATTTATTTTATGGTCTTTAAGTTATTTATTTGGTAACAAAGTTCATATAAACACAGGGGATGTGCATAGAAAATAGAGTGTTTGGAATCCATGGGCAAGGATCAAGGAAATGGTGACCAGAAGGCAGTGGTTAATTAATGACAAGATAAATTAATATTGACAGCTGAGTAGCAGCACAATTTAACACCAACAGCACAGGAGCACAAGGTCTGGCTGGCTAAAAATGAACCATTATTAGCCAGCAGGAAGTCTTTTCAGGAACAAGACAACCACGAATCCTCACCCAGCTAAAAAGTTATTTGAAACCCATCTGAAAAATTGCAAAATCCACTCGAAACCCAACTAAAAAAAATGCAAAATCCCTTTGAAACCCCTGGTGCAGCTACCTCTAAACCCCTGTGGAACAAAGCCTGCCCAGTGCAGAGGCTCACAGAAATATTTGGATTTTAAGGTGGGATGACCAAGTGGTTTTGGTGAGGAGCAAGAGATCCTCATGACTTTAATGAGCAGGAAGTTAACCATGGAAAAGTGAGTTTTGAGGGAGAGTTTGAACTGGAGATGATCCACAGAGCTTCCCTACCCCACAGAAATGGTGCTAAAGACATCCATGGAAAAGCTGGAGCTGCCTGTGGCATTCCAGGATTTTCATTTTGCATCTCCCAACTGAAAAATGCTCTCAAGGCATGGATTAATCCTCCTCACTCAACCATAAAATATAATTTTAGAAGAAATAGAAACAATTTTTTTGAGACAATGGATAGATATTTTAAAAAGAATGCAGAATTAGAACACAATTTAAAAAAATATCTACAAGCAAGCCAAAGAAATAAATGTAAGAATTAAAACTTTATAATTCTTCACTAGAAGAAAATTCTTTAATTAAGTCTAATGAAGATCCATCCTCATCACAGCAAGAAAACCAAGATCCCATCAAGTTTCCTACAAATTTATGCTTATTAATTGTTGAAATTTAATTGCAGGCAAGAGTTCCTTTGCCTGAAGGACTGACAGAGGTGTTGGTGAACATTTCCTCCCTGTCACTTCTCTGAGTCACTCCTGGAATATTTTCCTTTCTGTTTTTATAAAGTATTAAACGCTAAAAAGAAATGTTGGAAGTTTCCTATCCAGATTGTATTTTATTGGGTAAGAGAATTATTGGGGGAAAAGGAAAGAGGAAATTTCAATGTACTCAAATCTGCTGCCTCAGCAAAGTCCCACACCTGCATTTTCTTTTCCAAGTCCAGAAATGAAACAAGGAAGAACTTTCTGCTGTTTCCTTCCTCCAGCAGCTCTTCAGAGAGTTTCTTCCCTTTGCTTTCTCCTTTCCTGCAGCTCCATTTTCCCATTTCTGCCTCAACATCTCAGTCCTGATCTCTGCTGCTGCACTCAGAGGGAATCACTTCCACTCCACAGCTACTGGGAGCATTATTTGACACAGAGCTGAAGAAATAAACCAAAATGCTGCAATGACACAATTTCCTCTTTTTTTAAGCTCTTGAACCACATCAAACCTTATGAATGCACTCAATTCTTCTTGCCAGACAGGTTACTGGAAGACATAAAAGCTTTCTAAATGTGGATTTAGGGACTCTGATGGAGCCTCACAACTTACTGGATGGATTTTTAATCCCCAGATTTTCCTGATTTCCTCATTCTTCAAGTCACACCCCAACTATTTGTCCTACTGCAGAACCACATTCCTGAAACTTCTGTCTTCTGCTGAGATTCTTCCCAGTTCTACATCAAATATGCAAAGGGAACTTGAATTTGTTTGTGGAGGGTAGAATTTTACAACAAGGAATGCACTCAGCCATGGCTGCTTTGACTCCAGGCTGTGATTAGTTGTTATCCCAACAAATAATCCCTTTATTTGTTGGGATCACAGCTTTGTTCTCCAGCAGGAAGGGACAATTCCTCAGTCCTGGGACGTTTTGGTGCTGGGGAGGTTTGGAGGCTCTCATCAGACTGCAGTGATCTCTCTGGAAGAAGCAGACAATGAAAATCATTTCAAATGAATAAATCCATATTAAAAAAAGTCCAACCCTGGTCTGAGAGAGTCCAGCAGCTGAAACAATGATGTGGTGGAAGTAGAAGTGTCTTTCAAAGCTGGACAACACCACATCCATGAATTTATCTTTGCTTTCACTGCTATAAAACTGTTGGTTCAATCCCAACCCAGCTACCCTAGAGCAGTGAGAAAACATTTCATAAAAGCTCCTCTCCAACACACCAAAACAATGAAGAAGCTTTAGAATTTGCAATTAGAGTGAGGATTTTTTTATAACAGAAATCTCTAATGGAAAAATCTGACTGGGAAAAGATTTAGCTGGGTGTTAAGAGCCACAAAAACTCACCATGTTCCTGTTGTGGGGCAGGAGGGACAGGAGCTGGGTCTGGATATGCAGAGGTTGGAGTGTCTGGCTTCAAGGAAATCAAGTTTATTCTCCTTTAAAAGAGCAGAAACACTTAAATTGCTTTACAGACATCATTTCCACAAGTATTTCACTTCTAGATTTAATTCATATAGAATCAGTTAACTGCAAAGGTAGTTCAGATATATTTAACTGCACATTTTTCCTTCTAAGTTGAATGGAGCATTAACCACTTCCAACCCCCTCTGCCATGGGCGGAGCCACCTTCCCCTGGAGCAAGGTGCTCAGAGCCCTGATCCAATCCATACCTGGATTAAAGGCAGTTTCTAAAAAATCAGATCACTTAGGAAGTCACCTAATCAATGTTTTAAGTCCCACACTGAGGGCCTGTCTAGACTTGCACTCTTCACTTCTTAAAATATCCTTTAGCAGAAGGGTCTTTAAATAGTTCTTGACAACTGAAGGCTTCAGGTAACATTTTTGTACCCAAAACTGGACCTGAAGGCAGAATCACTGAATATTCTGGGCTGGAAGTGACCCACAAGGATCAGAGCTCAACTCCTGCCCAAGCCAGACACCTTCTACTGTGAAGGGTTAGGTGAATTTGCTGCCTCACATTTAGGAGACATTTTCACCTCTCATTTACAGTACAACAGAAATTCTCACACAGAGACAGCTCCCAGCAGAGCCAGGCCTGGGAATTTGTGTGCAAAGCTCAGACTTTAAATGCAGCACAAGCACAGCTTGTCTTGGCCACTGCATTTAGGACTGGAAGTGGCACTGATGCCTTAAATGGCTGCCTAGAAACAGAGAGCAGACAGGAATAAAGGAGGGATTGATTGGAAAGGCCTTCAGAGGTCACACTCTGGCCTCCAGAGGCTCCTGCCTCAGTGCATCCCAACATGGACAATGACAGCTCCTGAGTTCTTCCCACTTTGCTATCAGCATCAATTGCCCAAGCAGAAGCCAGGCAAGGATGGAATTTGCCCAAGTTTGCCCCCCTGTCCCCAAGATGAAGGTTTGCAGTTGTTGGGCCCAGGAGGGTCTGGGTGTCCTTGGAGAGCGAGCTGGAGAGGCTTTGTTATGTCAGTGTGAGCATGAGAGAACAGCACTGAACGAGCTCCAGGGAGCTGCAGAGTTCCACTGGGCACTGCAGGGCTGGGAACAGAGAAAAGTTCAAACCTAAGGCAGCAGCACCACAAATCTCACCTGGGTGTTTTGAAACAGGACTGCAGAGTGGTGAGGGTGACTCTCCTGGGCTGGGGAGCTTTGCTGCCCTGGTTGGGTGCTTGGCTGCTCCTCCTCTCCTCTGAGGATGGCACCGGAGTGGTTTTGATGCCAAGGGGTGTGGAGGGCAGCTCCTTCCCAGCAGTGCCAGGCGTTCGAGGTGGGACAGGAGCATCCCTGCTGGGAGGGGTTCCCTCTGCCAGCCTGGAGCCTGGGGAAATCACTTTGTGGGATTGGTTCTTCTTGGCTTTCTTGTCTGCTGCACCAGGAGTCCTGACACTGATCTGGGGCTTCTCCTTCAGGGGCACTCCCAGCTCGTCCTTGTCGAAGGTGACGAAGGAGCAATACCCATCCGTGGAGGAAATGGCCAGGAAGGATCCATCACTGGACCTGTTTGGGATTGATTTTTTTCTATTAAAGGCTAAGATTTTACTTCAACCCTCACCCAGCTGGTTAAGAGCAAGAATTCTCTAATTTACAGAGCAAAAATGGGTGGATTGCTGCTCAGGCACTGATGAGTGTCATAAATGAAATATAAACCCAAGGCAAGACTCAAGGTGCTGCACACAACCTGGACATGGAAAAAAGGACCAAAGAGATCTTCAGGATCCAATTCCTTACCATGAAATGTCACTCAGGGTGTGGTAATGGATGTTGGAAACATAACCAAAGGGGAAGGACTGCTCAGTGTCATAGAACAGCACAGAATCTTCTGAAGCAACAGCAAACACCAATCGGTAGGGGAGGTTAAACAGGGCAGGAGGGGATTTGGGATCTATTTCATCTGCAAAGAAAGGAACAGTGAGAATTCTCTTGTATTTACTGCAAGATAATGACTGCAATTAGCCATTAATTTAAATAAAATTACATTATTAATCAGTATCAACACTGAGAAGGCAGCGCTTGTGTAAAATGTCAAATTTAACATTTGACATTCCTGTTGTCTGAAATTTCTTCTTTATTTTCTTAGTTGGAGATAAATTGCAGCTTTCTCCCTCTGGTTTGCTACTGTTTTGTTTTGTAAAGTTTGCCTTGTATTTTCCAGCTGGAATATTTCAGTATATTTATATGAACTTTAATATTAAAGTCCCCCTTTAGAGGAGCTGCAGTGACCAACTGCAGATCCTCATCTTCCTTTGCAGCACAATGGATCTAAAATGATGATGAAAATAGAACAGGTAAATCCTGTAAGGAACACTCCAAATTTCATCTTTAAAGAAAGGAGCCAAGCTCTGCCTTTTCACCTGAGTAACGTCAGTCTTGTTAAAATATAAACACTCCTGGACCCACACAATAAAGCTGGATTTCAATCCCCAGAGAAATTCATGTGCAACTTCACCCAATTCCTGTTCTGCCCAGTAACACCAGCACTGCTTCCCTGAATAAACACAATAAATAAAGTGCTTGCTGCAAACTATTCCAACTCCCTGTGATGTGGGCAGTTGAGACTAACAGGAATTATTCCACTGGATTGCTCCTGTGGTGCTAAACCAGGTTATTTATTTTGAACACAAAATGGTTAACAGTTCAAGAAAAATTAAATTTAACAGTGCTTCTGCAGCCTGAGAGGCCAAGGAACAACATTTATGCACTCTATCAAAAGCTACTCACGAGGGACACAGAATCAGGAAACAGCTTCTAAGAGGTGCTACAGCTCTGTCTTACAGGAATGCTACAAGGCTGGGGTATAAAACAGTGATGAGCCACATTTTTTCCCAGATCTGAAGCCTCTCAGTACCTTTAGCAGCTGCTCCTCTCAGCTCAAAGTACACAGGACAGCAGCGAACAGCCAAAGTTCCCTTGCCAGGACAGGGCAGGTGACCCACAGGCCTTCAGAGAGAAGCAGCAGTTCAGGAAACAGATTTGCACCATTTGAATCATTTATTTTTTTCATGAAATCAGATTTTTACCTCACTAAACCCTACCTTTTAAGATTGTTTCTGGAGAAAACATAGGTGGTGTTTGTAACGTTCTCTCCTGATTCCACACAGCCAGCTGCAACAACAAAGCTTCCAGCATTACTCATCACCTCAGAGAGCTCCTCAGCACACACCTAGAGTCCATAAACATTCTAATTCCTGGGAATTAAGCCTCTCCATAAACATACTAATTCCTGGGAATTAGGCTTCTCCATAAACATTCTAATTCTCAGGAATTAGGTTTGTCAGTCATGCAAAAGCTGTGCAACTCTCATACAACTTAAAAAGGCATCCCAAATATTTATTTAGTGCTGGTTTTCTTTGCCTTCTACACTTCCCTCCTCACAGCTGCTTTTTGATGTTGCCAGACATCAATAAAAGCAGGGCTTGGATAAGCACACTCTGATCCCTCCTTGCAGGGTTGTTTTTACTCTGAATGCAGAATGTTCTGAGGGAAGGACCCAAAGAAAGAGGGACCAGTCAAAAGAAACCACTCATTATCCTTCATTTCTATTTTAAGAGTTCTGGTGTTGCAATTTATTCAGCAAAATGCAATAAATATCACTTTTATCACGGGAGAAAGTTGATGTTGTGGAGAGTATTGTGGAGTTAATGAGGAGAATGAGAAATGGCTTAATTGGGATAAATCAGCATCCCTGAGATGTTGGAAATATTGAAGAAGATTCCAACTAGAACATAATAGATTGAGGGAGCTGGGAAGGGGCTGGAGGAGCCCCAGGAGGGGCTGAGGGAGCTGGGAAAGGAGCTCAGGCTGGAGAAAAGGAGGCTCAGGGGGGACCTTGTGGCTCTGCACAACTCCCTGCCAGGAGGGGGCAGCCGGGGGGGGTCAGGCTCTGCTGGCAGGGAACAGGGACAGGAGGAGAGGGAACAGCCTCAGGCTGGGCCAGGGGAGGCTCAGCTTGGACACCAGGAGCAATTTGTGCATGGAAAGGGAGCTCAGGCCTTGGCAAGAGCTGCCCAGGGAGGTTTGGAGTGCCCATCCCTGGAGGGGTGCCAGGGATCCAAGACAAGGTGGGCATTGGGCACAAGCTGCACTCCATGACCTCGGGAATCTTTTCCAACCTCAGTGACACAACTCAAGGCACAGGAGATGTTCCATACCAGGAGTGAGCAGATAGGAGCCATCAGGAGTGAAGCTGAGCCTGCGGAAAAATGACTTCATGCTGTCATCGTGAAACATCCGAAAGCTCCTCGCCTGAAACGTGGAAAACAAGGCTGTGGGAAGGGCCAGGAATGTGCCAGCTGGAATCCCAGCGAGACAAAACATCCACTTGGACAACCCAGCTTGATGGAACTTTTCAAATAAAACATTTGAAAAGCCACAGCTCCTTCAAGCTCGCTGTAAATTCTTCCCAGCTAAGGAAAATAGTCCTTGATCCCCCTTCAGCTGCAAAGCAAAACACTCCCAGAGCTGTCACCTTAAACCAGTCATCAAAAAATAGTCATAACCTGGAGAACAACATTATTTAACACCCACTGCTCCTCAGGCATTTCATTTTAAACCCAGGATTAGAGGTTGAAAGAGAATTTCTCTCATAGCAAAGTGCCTGCTCTCAGGCCTGTTCTTCAGTGTCTATAAAACTCTTACAAATATTTTCCCCCAAAAAGAAAAGGAATGAATAGAAGGAATTAATAAAGTTCTAGCCAGCTTGGAGGTGTTATTTTACTATCACTTAAAACTGTTTGGGAGGAAAAAAAAACCTCTTTGTTTTCCCTCTTAGGGTTAGAATTTCCTAAATTATCCCTAATTCATGTTTTTCTTAAAAATCTAACTACCTTCTTGAAAATTCCAGGCTGTTTGGGATGGAATATTATTGCTATGTCACATCCATTAATAAGCTCACAGTTACTGCCAGGTATGTTTGAAGTTTTTCCTGTTAAGAACTACTTTTTCCCACACTATTTTTAACATTTACAACTCAGGGATTGTGTTACTGCTTTAATCAGCAAGAAATTTTGGGGATGTGCTTTTGGGGTGATGATAGTGGGACTGGATCAGCATGAAGATCTCTTCCAACCTTGATTATTCTGGGATGTAGGAATTATCTGAATGGAAAATATTTGATCCTTTGGTTTCATGGAACACAAAGCTCATATAAAATAGCCTCCAGCAGTTTCCAGCCCCAGAAGCACTCACCTCTCCCTCAGCTCCTGATCCTGATGGCATCTTGGTGACATTGAAGGCAACTCGCTTGGTTTGGGTGTTGTAAACTCGCAGCACCCTGTGTGGGAGAGCAGAGTCAGCCAGCAGGGAATCATGGAATGGTTTGGGATGGGAGAGACATTAAACATCAGACCTCCCACTGTGCCAGGCTGCTCCAAGCCCCAATGTCCAAGCTGGCCTTGGGCACTGCCAGGGATCCAGGGGCAGCCACAGCTGCTCTGGGCACCCTGTGCCAGGGCCTGCCCTCCCTGCCAGGGAACAATTCCCACTTCCCAAGATCCCATCCAGCCCTGCCCTCTGCCACTGGGAAGCCATTCCCTGCCTCCTGGCCCTGCAGCCCTTGCAAATTGTCTCTCTCCATGGTTCCTGGGGGCTCCTTCAGGCCCTGCAAGGCCACCCTGAGCTCAGCCCAGAGCTTCTCCTCTCCAGGCTCAACAATCCCAGCTCTCCCAGCTTCTCCTTTCACCCCAAGTTTCCCAAAATGCCCCAGGACCTCCCTTCTCACTCAGAACCACTAAATAGAAATCTGGACCACCAAATAGTCACTAATTAAAATTCTCCTCACAAGACACCACCACAGGGATGTGTTTTGATGACTGAAAAACCAATGAAGCCCTGGCAATGTTTGGACTCCACAAGGTTTGGGAAGTCTCAGCATAGTGATTTATGGAGGAATGAGGGAATTAGGAAACAGGGAACTGCCAGGGAAAAAAACCCTGTGCTGTAGGTTCCTGAAGAGTGGGAACTCATCTCAAAAACAATTAACTACATCTCCATCAAAAACAATTAACTACATCTCCATCAGTCATGGAATGGTTTGGGCTGGAAGGGACCTTAAAGATCATTTAATTGCAAGCCCTGCCTTGGGCAGGGACAGCTTCCACCATGCCAGGCTGCTCCATCCCTAAGGATGAATTTATCAGCTCATTAACATGAGCATGCAGCACTTTCTTAAGATACAATTGGTATCAATAATAATCAGTAACATGAAAACTTAATCCCTAAAAAAAAATTCCTACATTTGCTGCTAAGAGAGGACACTCAGACTTCAGGAGTTATTTACCACAAAAAAAAACCCCAAAAAACTAAAGCATCATTTTACTTTCACATCACTTAAGAGAACAAAGTGATTAAAACAAGAACTTGTATTTATCTGGCATACTTCCTTTTTAATTCATCCTCCTGGAAAAAAGAAGTATTCAGGAAAAACTCTCAGACCAAGAGCTCACCTGTCACAACTCAGGGTGGCAATATATTGGCCTAAAGGATCCCAGGTTACTCCTTGGACATAACTCTTGTGCTCATTAAATATTGAAACTTTCTGGCCTGAAATGACAAACAGCTTTCAGATCATCAATTTAAATGTGTTTCCACACATCGCAGAAATAAAACAAGACAAAAAAATGCTTCAAAACATAGAGAAATAATTTTTTAAACATAAAAGTGTTCCTTGGATGGTGGCTGATAAGAATATCAGAAAAAGATGCTTTTCAAGTACCAGTTTAAGGTTTGTTCCCTACAAACTTAATTATTAATTAGAATTAGTATCAGATTATTATTAGAACTCAGATAAGCAAAGGTTGGAGCTCTCTGCTGCCACTGATGTTCCACAAGTGAAGGTCTCAAAACATTGATGAGACAAAGTTACAGAGAATTTTATTGAATACTGGCCACAGGTGGGATTTTTCCAATTATTTCAGTGTTGCTTTCTTGCAAAGAAATCCCAGAAGCTGAGAAGTTTCAAATCAAATAAACAGCTTTTCAAAAGGATGACACTAGCAGAGGTGAGGCCATGCTGCACAACACCAGAAAGTGGAGTGAGGAATGTAAAAGATGTTTGTGCAATAGTTTTGGGGGGAAAAAATGTGTGAAGCTAATCTAAATAATCCAAGGTGAACAGAAACCTCAGGTGTAAATTCTGTTGGCCTGAGAATATTTTATATCTGTATATAGCAGGGCCTCACAAGTCCAGAAAATCACACAAAAAACCAATCCCAGAAAAAAATGTCTCCCATTTTTAGAGGAAATGCCATGTGGAACTTCCAGCAGGTCTGGAATTCCAAGGGATACCTGCAGCATTTACCTTTATTGACATCCCACATGATTGCTGTGTTATCTACAGAAGCAGATGCCATGTAATTTCCATCTGAGGTCCAACAAATGTCATACACATCTTCCAAGTGGCCTCTAGAAAGGAGGAGAAACCAATTATTAATTTGAAAATTAAAAGCAGTGTGCAAACATGAGTTTTATGAACTTTTAGGTAAAAAAAAAAAATCAAAGGCAAATGAAGGCTCCTGCTGTTGCTTCAAGCACTTCTGGAACTCTCCTCATATCAATCTCAGCTGCTCCTTCAGCTAAAAACATTGCCCCTTGTCCTGTCCCCAACTGATTATTTAAAATGTCTCTCTCCCTCCTTTTTCTGAGCCTCATTAACAGGAGGTTAAAAGGATTAATATTAGAGCAAGCAAACTGTAGAGAGTACTGAAGTTCTACACACACTGAAGACTGATAAAAGGCACTGAGGAAACAAAAACACTGAAAAGAAAACCAACCTCATCAAGTAACAAATTACCTTAAAGTTTTAATGACTGCCCAGTTCTCCTTGTTGAGCTGAGCTTCGTCCTCATCCTGAAAAACCAACGGCTCCAACTCTTTGCTGTCATTCAGCTTCCACAGCAAAATGACAGCATCTGCAGGAGGAATCACAGGAAGCTGCTTTCTTTCCCACTCTTTTTTGCTCATGCAAAACATAATGCAGGTGGATTTCATTTAGTTTAACCTCACAATTAGTTTGGGTAAGACAGAGGAGAAGCAGCTCTCACCATCCCCTCCGGAGGCCAGGATCTCCCCGCTGGGTGAGAAGCGCACGACGTTCACAGCCTTGGTGTGGCGAGCCAGGTTGGACAGGAATTCCACAATGGCTTTTCCATCAGGGCCTTTCTCCACTTTCCAGATCTAGTTACAAGAGAGTTACAGCTTTTGAGGACGAGATGTAATGTCACAGGATCATCAAGGTGGGAAGGGAATGACGCCTTAGGTTTGAACTTTTCTCTGTTCCCAGTGGAACTCTGCAGTTCCCTGGAGCTCGTTCAGTGCTGTTCTCTCATGCTCACACTGACATAACAAAGCCTCTCCAGCTCGCTCTCCAAGGACACCCAGACCCTCCTGGGCCCAACAACTGCAAACCTTCATCTTGGGGACAGGGGGGCAAGCTTGGGCAAATTCCATCCTTGCCTGGCTTCTGCTTGGGCAATTGATGCTGATATCAAAGTGGGAAGAACTCGGGAGCTGTCATTGTCCATTTTGGGATGCACTGAGGCAGGAGCCTCTGGAGGCCAGAGTGTGACCTCTGAAGGCCTTTCCAATCAATCCCTCCTTTATTCCTTTATTCCTGTCTGCTCTCTGTTTCTAGGCAGCCAATTAAGGCATCAAGACTGCTGGGATCACCCAGTGCCACCCCAGCATCACCCCAAACCCTGTCCCCAAGGGCCACATCCAGACTCCTCCTGAACACTCCCACAGACAGCGACTCCACCACTCCCTGGGCACCTCATCTCAAGGCCTCACCACTCCATGAGGGGAAAATTGTTCCCAATCTCCACCCTGCCCCTCCCCTGGTGCAATTTGAGGCCATTTCCTCTCCTCCTTTCCCTTGGGACACGGCAGCAGAGCCTGACCCCCCCTCAGTGCCCCTCCTGTCAGGGAGCATCTTTTATGTCAAAGAAAACTGACTTTTTTCTAGCCCTAAAAGATCTATTAAAAAATCCCTGAAAAATATGCACCATCAAGGAAGAAGAGGTCAATTCACCAGTGAGGAAGGGAAAAGTTATGGCTGACACAATAAAATACTGGAATAAAATACTACAGAGACTATTTACAAGAGTATGTAATGACAAGGGGGAGTGGCTTCAAACTAAGAGAATAGGTTTAAATTGAGTATTAGTATTAAATTCTTCCCTGGGAGGGAGGGCAGGCCCTGGCACAGGGTGCCCAGAGCAGCTGTGGCTGCCCCTGGATCCCTGGCAGTGCCCAAGGCCAGGTTGGACATTGGGGCTTGGAGCAGCCTGGCACAGTGGGAGGTGTCCCTGCCATGGCAGGGGTGGCACTGGATGAACTTTTAAGTCCCATTTCCCCAAACCATCCACTCTCTGTGGCACACAGCTACCAATAACCCGATATTTTGGATAACAAATACCCGATATTTTGGATAACAAGTACCCGATATTTTGGATAACAAAGCCCCACACCCTGCACATGCTCCGATCCAACCCCGCCAGGTTTAACTCACCCTCACGGCCGTGTCCACCCCTGCCGAGGCCAAGCGATTGATCCTCCCCTCCGCTCCATGCTGGAAGTCCAAGCTGTAAACCGGCTCCTTATTATGCCACACTATCTCACAGGTGATGACTTTCATGTTTCCTGCAGACAACAGAGCAAACTCCACCTCAGTTCTTGTTCTTTATGGCTCAGGCGCACCAACTTTATGCAGATTTCCCAGGCGCCGCTGGCAGAGCCTGGAACTGCACTGCAGGGACTGACAGGATGCTTTGAGAAAAGCTGTTTCTAAAAGTTATGATAATTATAGCTAAAGTTCCTGTTTGTGAATTGCAAAACGACAGTATCAAGCCCTGTGCATCGGTTTAAGACTTGAGGGGAAAACTTTTTTTGGGTAATAACCCCGACAAGAATCCAAACAACGAGCGGGCACGGGCGGCCCGGAGCGGGCAGGGGAAGCGCAGAGGCGCCGCTGGCCGCTCCCGCAGCTCCGGGGATCCCCAGTCCCGCTCTCCAGACCGCGGGGATCCCCAATCCCACTCCCCGGACCCCCAAACCGGGGCGCGGCTCCCCCCGGCCCCGACCCTC
>VZRF01001470.1:7378-98656 GCA_013396875.1 Vireo altiloquus
CCCTTCCCCTTCCCCTTCCATGTTTGGCACTCCTGTAGATCCCGGCCCTCCTTGGTGCTTTGCTTTCTGGGTTTTGGTAGACCTGTATCTCTTTTTAATCCTATTTTTCCACAAAAGGTATTAAAAATACTGATTGATTTGTTTCCTTAGGTGAAGAAGAATGGCTTGTCAGAAGCGATCAGCCAGGAGGAAAGGAAAAGACAGGAGGTACTGTCTGTGCTTTGGGGCTGCTTGCTCAGGGCCACACTGCTCACCTGGGTCAGTGCTCTGTTTGTTGATAAGGAGACATTGATAAGAGTTCATTGCTTGGCTCCCTGCCCTCCAGTGAAGTGTCCTCTCTCCCCAGGGAGAAAAAATAAAGCCAGTCTGTGCTGAGGTGTGTCCCTGCCAGGGGCTCCTGGGGGCTCCCTGCAGCAGCTCCAGTCTGGCAGCCCCAGGGTCCCTCCTGTGCCAGGGAGGAGGTGACATTAACCTTGAGCTCACAGAGGGAGGAGGTGGCACGTCAATTTTTATAGCAGTGAGGAGCAAAGAGCAGCTTTTACAGAACCCCTGGGCTGTGCCTACCCCTGTGAGCAGTGCTGGGCACATGAGCACTGTGCCTGCTGGCACCCAGCTGCTCCCTGTGCCCTGCCAGCAGCCGCACTGGGTGCTTGGCTGTTCTCTCTCTCTCCCCTTTGCTCCTTTTGTCCTCTTCATCCTTTTTCCTCTTCCCCTTTGCTCCTTGTGCCCACCTCCTCTGCTGTAGCTCCTTCCTCACTGCAGGGGCTGTGTCAGAGTCAGGGAGAGGTGTTGGGAAGCACAGCCTGGCCGAGGCAGATCCCTGCAGCTCCTTGCTGTGTCCTTCCCCAGGGAGCACAAGGCTTTAGTAGGAGCACTGTAGCATTACTGCCATGGGGATTTGTCCCAGTATCTTCATTCCTCTTCAGGACATACCTCAGCCTCCTCCTGCTGGGAAGCTTTTGAGACAAGGTATATATTTCAGTCATATCCTTTAGGAGCCTTCAGTCTGTGTTTCCTGGAGCCATACCTGCATCCTTTCAAAAAGAACAAGTTCTTTGGATGCCTTTTAAATGTAAAGTCTTTAATGTTACCAAAAATCTTTTCAGGCCCGAGGGATTTTTATTTGAATTTTAGAGGCCAGTTCTTTCAGAGGGAGCCTAAATAGATATTCTTAAGCTGTAGTTACATTACCAAGTCATGCTTTTGCTGTATTTCTTTTAAACTGCCTGTTATCATTTATTCTTATCTGTTCTTTAAATTGCTTTTTAGAGCCTATTAGATTATTTTATAATTATATTATATACATTATCACTGCAGAAAAATATATTCGTTGGTTTTCTGCTTTGACTGATGTCCATGTCCTGCCTTCATACACATCCCATCTTTCAGAATCTGTTAGTGAGATGGATCTCTGTGCATATTTTGGCTAAAGAAAATGTGTCACAGACTGATTTGGACTAATTATTTTCAGTAGCTCTTTCCTTGCGAGCTGGCAGTGCCTGTGTGTGTGTGTACCAGCTGCAGGCTGTGCCTGGCCCTCGAGAGTGTCACTGTCCTTGGGGGCTCACACCTCTGCAGGCCCTGATCTCGTGCAGAGGAGTCCCAGCGTGGCTTCAGGTGCCACCCAGGGGTGCCCAGCAAGCCCCAGGGAGCTGCCCCCAGCCCCTGGGGGTGTGTGAGGCACCTTTGTCTGGGTTTTGTTCTCCAGGATGTGTTTGGGGCAGGGTGAGATGATTCTCTCTCCCTTCCTTGCACATTAGAATCAAAGTGTCTTTGCCCCATTCCTGCCCGTGCTGGTGGCTTTGTGATGGGTCTGGGGAGTGCTGGGCACCTCAGCCTGGTGCCTGCAGCCTCCCTCCTGTGCTGCCAGGCTCACACTTGCTACTGAGTTGTCTTCAAACTCCTGGTTTCCAGTTGCATTGAAAACTCTGAATATAAACTTCTTAAAGAACACTTTTTTTCTAGTGTTAAATAATTTATTTCTAATTAATGATGCAACTATTATAGAGATTAACATTTATGTTGTAAACTCTAGCTTACATCCAAAACTTTGCTTTGCATTCCTGCTCAACATTTTCTTTTTGTTTTTAAGGAAAAAAGCCCAGTCACTACTAAGTCTCTTCTTTTCCCCCTCCACTTTGCAGGCAATATTTGAGGTGATATCTTCTGAGCACTCCTATTTGCTGAGCCTGGAGATTCTGATCCGGATGTTTAAAAATTCCAGGGAACTGAGCCTCACAATGACCAAAACAGAGAGCCACCACCTCTTCTCCAACATCACGGATGTTTACGAAGCCAGCAAAAAGTAAGTGTGGCATTTCTGTATTTAACAGGACTGTGCCTCCTTAAACATAACAGCAGGCTGAGGTAACCATTTTAGTGGTGACCATTCCTCCCAAAACCCCTGCTGGTTTGGAGAGAGGAAGTACAAGTGGCAGAGACAGGCACAGGAGTGTGAGAGCCTCACCTTTAACGGGGCTGGCCTGGGATTTGTGTGTCTGAGAGTGGGGAGGGAAGGAAAGCACAGGGGGAATTGTAGTGGAAGTGAGCATCCTTCAAATCCAAACAGTTCTGAGCAGGCATTCAGAGCTGGTCCTTGCAGGGCAGCAAATGAACTCAGTCTGCCCTGTTGGGCTGTTAGAACTCGGGCTGGAGTTCCACAGTGCCCTGAGGAGCTGACCCTGCCAGGAGGTGCAGAGGTGCTGTGCTGGGGCCTCGCTGTGCTCTGGGGCTGCCATGCCTGTGTGGGCACCACCAGGGCCTGCCTCTGCTGCCTCGGGGCTGAGCTGCTCTGCTCTGCTGCTTTTGGGTGCTTTCCTTCGGCCTGGAGCCAGCAAGGGAAACAGACACCCCGAAGATAGTGCCTAAAGAGGAGCAAATGGCAGATCTTACATGATACAAATGCAGAAAAGCCTTGTTTATGGCTGGTAGTTACTGGCAGTGTTATTTAATCCAGGACATGCATATGTATGTGCTCTCAGAGTACTTCACACTCTCTTTGGAAAGTTGCTTTATGTGGCTTTGCTTCCTTGCAGTTTGTTTTGTGTTCACAGCAGCAGGTGGATTACTGTGTTCTGCATAACTAAACCATCAGAAAGTCTGTGTTGCTTTTCTTATCCTTGATTTCCAGCCTGAAGTGAGCACTGTGGCTGAAGTGAAGGTCCTGAGTGCTCTCAGTGTAGCTCTGTACAGCTTTACACAGATCTCTTTACCTGTGGAACAGGGAGATACTTGCCTCCCTTCAGAAGGGGGCGCTGAAGGTTGAATAAGGATTCTGAATGTTTTTTGATTTTGTTCCCCCTTCTTTTGTCCCCTTTGCAGCAATTGCAAAGTTCTGAATTCTTTAGCATTAAACCCTCATTTACCTTGGTGGAACTTGTGAAGTTCTGTGTTTCCAGTCAGGATAAAGTAATTTCTTGGCTTTTTTCTCTGAGACACCACAAAGTCTCTGGAATTTGACATTGTTGGGCAGCAGTTTGACTTTGTCTTCTGAAGTTGATGCAGTAACAAGATCTTGTTTCATGGAAGCTGATGTGTTCTGTCAAGTGCAAACCCAGTTTAGGAGCTACAGAGCAAGAGTACATTTGGGTTTGGCTGGGGAAGTTTCCTTTCTCCTCCCCATTCCCCTTTCTTTGTCTCTTGCAGTTGAGGTCTTTGCCAGAGGTTGGGGTTGTGTGGCCCCAGAGCCACCTGACAGCACTGGTGCAGGGAGTGCAGCTTAGCAAAGTCTTTATTTTCAAGGAAAAGTTCCTTTTAAAGGTACTCCTTCCATGAAGTGTGAGTTGTAAAAGTAAAGGACCATGGGGGTGGGGAGAGCAATTTCTTAGGGGAACTCTTACATCCCTTTTGATTAATTGTCTTCAAAGGAAGTGGGAGGGGGAGGAAAAAAAAGAATGGAAAAGTACCACACTAGCCTATGATTATAATGGTATTCCTTCTTGTCTGTGAAGTCTAATGGTTTAGGAACTTGGTTTTTTATGATTTGGGGTAGAATCAGAAGCAGTAACTCCTTTTTAAATTTAAATGAAAACATAATTTCTTTCCCAAGTTGTGCAGTACTGTTAAAGTAAAACAAAACTTGTGCTGGATTTGAGCAATGCCATGGTATCTCCAAACTGTTGCTTTTCATTTTCAAGGTGTTTCAAAGTAGCAAAATCCACCCTTTTGTTAGAAAACAGAGCATCTGTCCCATTCTGCTGTATTTCAAGCAGCCTTTGCTTGAAAGACAAAACCTGAGTATGAGTGTAGTTACCAATGGTTTTGGTTGCTCGGACAAAAGTTTGGTGAGCTGAAGAACCTGAGCTGATAAAAATACTTTATAGAAACCTTTAGTCAGAACTGCTTAAAGCCTCTGTCTAGGAACTTTGACTTGGAACGTGTTTAATGGAAACTGCAGCAGCACCAGGACAGGCCTGTAGTGCCTGACAGGCCATTCCTGGGGAACAAAGCTGCCTTTGTTGGAAGCAAAATGCAGAGAGCAGAGACCTCTCTGCTTTTGGGAGCTCCCTGGAATGTCTCTGACAAAGGGCAGTGGAGATGAATGATCTGAGCAGCACATGCTGTGTGTGTTTATGGAAACCTCTTGGGAGGTGGCTTCAGAAAGCTGGAGTTCCACTGGCCCTGGTGAGGTGTGCAGAAGTGCTGGAGCCCAAACTCACCCAGGGCCAGCCCCAGTCAGGAGCTGCTGGGGATGCCAGGGAACAGCTCAGCCAGGAATGAGTCAGGAATATCCCTCTTTTCCCTTTCTGCTTTTATTTTTTTAAGTCTTCTCCTCCCCCAGATCTTTACTGTTCTTACAGTGAATGTCTCTGATGATGTCACTGATGAAGCACCAGATAAATTCTGAAGGTGGAAGTTGTGGCCCAGCAGGGTCCAACACCTTGTCAGTGTGCCATAACACAGCAGGAAATGTTGGATTTCCTCATTTCCTGAGCAAAATGAACTGGCAGCAGTGGGAGTAAACATGTCTGAGCAGAGAGTAACAAATGTGGCAGTTCCTGGGCAGTGCTGGGGCTCTGCAGTGGCTCCTGAGCCCTGCACACTCGTGGCTTGCTGGCTCTTTTTTATGGTTTTTTTTCTTTCTTGGATCCCAGTGACACTTCAGGGCTCTCTTCCCTTCAGGCTGGTCCCTGTGTGCTGGAGCTCTGGGAGCAGTGGGTGGGAGGTGCCCCTTGGGGCTGGTCCCAACCCTAAACCCCAAATCCACAGCACAGGACAAATCTGTGACAGCTCAGGATAAGTTGTGCCTTGGAAGAAGCTGCATGGGGGCAGAAGGTGCTGGGAGACTCTGCCTTCAGCAGTGACAGGGAGATAAATCCCCTGGACTGTCGTGACTGCCCCAGTGAGGGCCTGGAGCCACCCTGGAGAGTGCCTTCATTTACTTGAGCCCTGTTGCTGCACACGAGGGTGATCAGCTGCTGTTCATCCTGTTCTGCTCCTCTCACAGGTTTGAGGTGTGTTTGTAAAGCAAACTATGGAGAACATCACTTGAAAAAAGGTGGTAGATTTGAAGAGCCACTGTTAGTGATGAAAAAATGGAATAAAGGACTTAAATGAAATAAAGCAGATTTCAAAATATTGGAGCTTAATGTGAGCTTATGTGTTCTAAGTATTTCCCTAATATTTTCTGTGCTATATGAGAATTTTTTTATGAGCTTGTTGCCTCCAGGGAGTTGAGGATTCTTGCAGTGAATGCTGATGTACAAAGAGTGCAGCCAGGACAGCTTTGTGTGTGTGAGGAGTGACCTGCAGAGCTGACCTGTGAGCTGTTCCACCCTGACAGTGAGGGATTTCCCCTGAGCAGGTGGAAATCAAGGCTTATGCTTTGGCAGTGTTGGGAGTGCAAAAAGCAGTGGGAAGCTTCCAGTGGCTGGATTCACACGTGGAGCAGAGCACAGGCAGCAGGGACATTGTCAGAACAAGCATGCTCAGGGGAAGAGCCAGCTCAGGATTTTGGGTTCTGTGCCCATTTTCGGTGTTTCCAATCTGTGTTTGGTTCCAGTGGAGGATGTGGAGCACCTTGTCCTGCTCCACCACACATGGCCTTTGTCCTTGGCTCACACATACTTACCTGTATTTCATCCAGCACTTCTGGTGTTGTGCTGCCTTTAATTGCAAGAGGAAATGTGTTAATGTGTGTTTGAAGTAGTTTCGTTTCTTTTCCAACTCCATTTCTGGAAATTCTGGTCTGACCAGCTTAGGGATGCTGTTTGGTTCTGGCAGTGGGAGGGTGGGAAGTGCCTCTGCCAGCAGCAGCCCTGGGCCTGTGTCCTGCCAGCCCTGCCCTCGCTGCCAGGCCACAGGAGGGATGATCTCAGCCTGTCACAGACCAGTCCAGCTGTCAGCAGCTGATAGCACCGTGGGTTGTGTCAGGTGAATGCTGTGAGAGAACGATGCTATTTGTGTGTAAAAGTGAGCAACTGATTTTGAACCCCACAGGTTCTTTGAGGAGCTCGAGGCAAGGCACCAGAACAACATTTTCATCGATGACATCAGCGACATCGTGGCGAGACACGCAGGCTCCACCTTCGACCCCTACGTGAAGTACTGCACCAACGAGGTGTACCAGCAGAGAACCCTGCAGAGACTGCTGTGAGCACTGCACAGCCTCCCTGCAGCCCCCTGGGCTGTGCTCTTTGGTGCCAAACCCAGCTCCCAGCCGGGCGTGGGCTGCTCTCAGGCTGGGCTGTCCCTGATGGGCACCCTCGTGGGAGGGGACTGGGAGCTCTGCTGGCTGCACTGAAGGAGGTGTGGCTCACGTTCCCCTGCCTCCATGGGTTCCATGTCACACAGTGTGGCCCTGTGGGGCACCCCTGGGTCTGCCCTCATGGTCAGGGGTGGCAGTGCCTGAGGTTTGGTGTCAGTGCTGGGCTGGTGGATTTGAGGGAATAAAGCTGAAGGCTGGGGTGGTCTGACTCCTGAAAATCATGCTTCCTTTTTAATAAAATAATGGTTTATTTAGAATTTAGCAGCTTGCACAATCGTTTGGTAAAACATACCGTTTAATTCTTTCATCCTCTTTCTCCCAGAGCCACAAATCCTGCGTTTAAGGAGGTGCTGTCCCGGATCGAGTCCCACGAGGATTGCCGGAACTTGCCCATGATCTCCTTCCTCATCCTCCCCATGCAGAGAGTCACTCGTCTCCCCTTACTGATGGATGTGAGAACACCTTTCTCTGTCTTTCCTTGCTGCATGTTCTTGCACTGGTACCATTCTCTCATACTCAGTTCTGGTTCACTCCAGTTTCTTCACATCTCACTCACCCCAGTCCTGGGCTGTGGTTATGGAGTCCTGCTGCCTTTGTTTGCTGACTGGGACTGGGCCCTTTATTCACAAGTTAAATATTTGGATGTTCTAACAGGAAAACTGTACAGTAAAAAATGGTTCTGAAACTTAGAAGAAGCAAGCACAGAAATTGTATGTAGTGCTAGGATTGAAATGAACCCAGCAGCTGAAGAACAAGACCTCTGCCATGTGGGTTGGGAACACCCCAGGGAACCTGAAGGATGAACTCCTTTGCCAGGGGAGCTGTGTGTGAGTGGCACTGAGCTCCCTGTGCAGTGACCAGGACTCAGAGTGGTGGAAGTGCCAGGGACCTTGGCAGGCAGAGTTCACACCAGGACTTGTGGCATTTCATTTAAGGTGCCGGAACTAAACCAGGAGCTGGACCACCAGCAGGAGTGCAGATTGTGATCAGGCTCTGATCCCAGCACTGGTAGGAGCCAGAAACAGACCTGATCGTTTTGTTCTGTATATTTTTAAATTGAGCACTCACTAATTTGATCACCTGGACAGTTAGTTCATTCATGGACGTTGAATTCCCCCTTCCCTGCAGTACATTTCTAGGTAAAAAATGGAGTAATAATCCAGTGTACCTGCAGTGTGTCACTGGGGGTGCCTTCCCCTTCTTGGGTTTTTCTTTCCTACACCTCCTCCCCGTCTTTGGCTGAAATAATCTGAACAAGCAAATCAAGCATTTTATTTCCCACTCTTTCAGTTTTGTTTTTTGTTTGGAGATGGTTGTGTAAACCCTGTCTTGAGAGGTGCAAAGCATCACTTTGCTCCCTAAAGCTTTCCAGGGAAGCATTCCTTAGTGTGACCAAGTGAGCAGTGTTCCCTCTTTATCCCAGCCCACAGCTGGGATTCAGCTCCTGGATTTCAGTTAGGATGTGAAATCTCTGGATTGCAATCTGTACTGCTTGGTCCTCTGATGTAACTGATTTTATTTCAGACTATTTGCCAGAAAACCCCCAAGGATTCAGCAAAATATGAGAACTGCAAGCAGGCTCTCAAAGAAGTCAGCAAGGTACGTTCTCAGTTATTAAGTTCAGTTATTCTTGTGTACTTCCAGGGAAAAATGGATGTTTTCCATGCGTAAATACTGCAGGCAGGAAGAGCACTGAAGCATAAAAGCTCCACATTTGTATTTAAGAAAGGCCCCTGGGGATTGGGTTTGTGCAGAATTACTGATTCTTACTTGGGAAAAGATCCCAAACTCGATGATACCGTGGTGGTTCTGGGTTTGTGTGTGGGAGCAGTGTGGGAAGTGAATGCAGCTGGGAGGAGGTTTGGAGCTGACCATCAGCCTGGATCAGAGCAGTGGCCCTGCTCAGCCACAACCTGGGCTGATCCCTTGTTCCCCTGGAGGATCACGAATTACTGAGGCCCTGCAGGGTCATCTCGGGGCCCGTCCCTCTCTGTCCCTCTCCCGCTCACTGGGGCCCTACAAACCCCTCCTTGGGGCAGACGTGTCCCTGCTGGGGGTTTGTGCCCAGCAGTGCCTTTGCCAAGGCAGCAGCAGTTGGAGCTGCCCAGGCCCTGCTCAGCCCTGTCTCGTTTGCAGCTCGTGCGTCTGTGCAATGAGGGTGCTCGCAAGATGGAGAGGACAGAGATGATGTACACCATTAACTCCCAGCTGGAATTCAAAATCAAGGTACGATGAGGATTGTATTCCTGACCAGTCGGGATCGGCACCAGTGGAACTTTCCTGGCATGGTCAGATCCCACAATGATTCTTGTAAAGAAGTGATCCTTTGTGGCCACACAGAAATGAAAACTTTTGGTCAAGTGTTTTCCTTTTAGTAGAAGGTGGTGCTACAGCAAAAGGGATTTTGGATAAATGCTGAACCAAGGGTACTCTTTGTTGTAAAGATAAAGCTGCTGTGAAGATTTTGGCATTAGGAGAGAGGCCAAAGGCTGCTGCTCAGTGCTAAGATTTGATGGGAAAGGTGTGCCTGGGAAAGCATTTCCAGGCTGGGGAAGGATCCTGGGGATGTTTGTCCTTCCCCTTAAAGGAGGGATGTCACAGGTTTCTATTAAAAACATCCTGGACAATCAGTCTTTTGTAGGAAACAGCAGCAGACTCAGTCATAGGTAAGGAGGGTTTTCAAATACAGTTACTGTTTCTGTTCAATGTTTGCTACAACCCTGTTCCTGTAATTGATGTCTGACACCATTACACAATGAGGATTCTTCTGAGACAAGATTGTTTCATTACCAGGCATGCAGTGAGTGGAGGTTCATGGTTTTGAAAGCACAGCTCTTGAAAGGCTCTGGGTCACGCTTGTGGCAAATGCTGCCTCCAAAAAGAGCTTTTTGCCTAAAGTGTTTTTATTCTCAAACTTTGACTAAAAATTGACAGTAATAATATTTGCTTATAGCAACAGCAACAACAAATAAAACACTTCTGGGCAAGTGACACCAGAGCATTTCCTGACGGGTGGTAACAGACTGAAGTCTGCAGTGAGTCCAGCCCAGGGTCAGGGCTGAGCTGCTCTGGGGTTCCACTCAGATCCCAGGAGCCCCTCGGGATCTGGAGTCTCACCCTCCCCCAGGAGGGCACGTGCTGGCTGTCCCTGTCCATCTCTGTCCGTCCCTCTCTGTCCCTCTGGGCTCTGTGGCTCCCAGGTGACCCCACCCCACCCTGTGCTGCTTTGGGGGTTTTGTCTTTCTGTGCTTTGTGTGAGATTTCCCTTTGGTCACCCAAAGCAGCCCTGCAGGGGCTCAGGCCCCAGTGGGGAAGCTCTGCTCTGGTTAAATGCATTTTTCACTTCTCAGAGGCTCTCTGCAGCAGGGACATGGTGCACGTGATGTGCTTCTTTGGCAGTTAAGGGAAGTTTAAAATAAAACCAAGCTGCCTCTGGAAGAGAGTCAATTAGGAAAATGGGATGAACTCATTTGGAGTACAGATTAGAAGAATTTTTTGTTCATCCTCAAATAGAACTTTTTCAAGTATTTTTTGCTTGTAAACCAATCATCATGGGAATGTAATTCTGTTTTACAGCCATTATAAATTACTTAAAGTATTTCTGTTCTTGCCCAGCCTCACAGAGTTTTGGGAATTTGTTTATTATTTTGTTAGATGTAACTGTGGAGAATTTCATGGGAGCACAAGAGAGTGACTCAGATCTTGTGTTGCTTTTGTACATGGCTCAACTCTAGAATCAAAGTTTTAATTAAGTTTCAGCAGTTTTTATTCTTTAATTTTGCATCTTTTGCACCAGAGAGGTTGTGGGGGCTTGTTTTAGGGAGTCCCTGTTGGTTCCTCCAGCAGGGAGGTCTCAGTCCCAGTGCTGGCTTTGGGTTTGGCTCAGCAGGTACAGGCAGGCTGCAGTTGGCTCAGCCAAGGATTAAGGGCTACAAAAAGGCAGCTCATGCAGAACAGGGGAGGCAGCTGACAAACTGTGCAGGGATGTTTTCTAAAAGCATGTGAAAAGTGCTTAAATGAGGGGGAAAGAGGCAATTGTGTTCATTAGTGTGGAGCTTAGCCTGCCTGGAGCGTCTGTCTCGGTGCAGCCTCAGAGGGATCTGTGTGACCAGGACAGTCCCACATCTCCTCCATCTTCCTGGCCCAGAGAAACAAA
This sequence comes from Vireo altiloquus, assembly GCA_013396875.1. Taxonomy (NCBI): domain Eukaryota; kingdom Metazoa; phylum Chordata; class Aves; order Passeriformes; family Vireonidae; genus Vireo; species Vireo altiloquus. The sequence continues at coordinate 18,241 of VZRF01001470.1, forward strand.
AGGTTCTCCTGTGGTCTCTGTGTCTCCTGCAGCTGGGAATCATTTGGATTAATAAAGGCAAGTCTTCACATCAGGCAGCTCAGACCCTCTGGGGCCTTGCTGCAGCTGCTGCAGGTGTTGATCCTCACCTAGAGGAAAAGGGAGCTCCTCCTCGACATGAGCTGGATAAAGGGAGGAGCTGTAGGATCCCTAATTATCCATCTGAAATAAAGCTCACAGGTAACTGAGACACTTGAGGAGCCCCTGATGAGAACTTCCCCCCCTGCTGCCGAGGGAGAGCCCCTGAGAGGTGTGGGAGGAAGGAGCTGGACCTGCACCTCGCAGGGAGGGAGGTGTGTGCAGCCCTGCCACCTTTCCCAGGTCACACAGGGAATGTCACCTCTGCTCCAGGAGCAGCTGGGAGGTACTGAGGACACTCCTGTGTCCCCCCCTGCTCCAGGAGCCTGTCTAGCCCTGCAGACACATTCCTGAAGTCAGGCTGTGCCCTCAGGGCTCTCACAGTCTGTTCCCCCCCAGTGTGAGCAGTCAGGTCTCTTCAGTTCCATTTTGGATGAGCAGGGATGACAGGTGAGGAGTGATTCCCAGGTATTTGCAGCTGTTACCTGTGGGTTGTAGCAATGATGGAGTCCCTTAAACTTCAGTAACCTCTTCGTGTTTGTAATCTCTGAGCTTTGAGTTTAGTCAAGCATTTTTCCTAAATAGATCGTACTCTGTTCTTTATTTTTAAAAAATTCTCTAATTTTGAAGGATTGCAATGTGATTTCTTGCCTTGCAGCCATTTCCATTGGTTTCCTCTTCACGGTGGTTGGTGAAAAGGGGTGAATTAATGGCGTATGTAGAAGACACTGGACTTTTTTCCAAAAGAACCTCTAAGCAGCAGGTGTACTTCTTCCTCTTCAACGACGTTCTCATCATCACCAAGAAGAAGAGGTAAGAGCTTCACCAGTATAAAACTGCTTTTGTGTTCAGTCCTTGAATCACAGCGACTTTTAACATGAGCCTGGCTGTGGAATGAGTTCAGGAGTTATTTGAGTCTCTAGCATGAGTTACAAATAACAAGTAACTGCTTGTTAAACAGGATTTACTTTTGGCAAATACAATTAAGATTCCAAATTGTCAGACAAATTTAAAAGTTCATTCTTGATACCCCAGTAAAGACAGAAGTTTGGGAAGGGTAAAGTATTGGGAGTGTCCTTTCCCCTCCACGCTTCCCATGGTTCCCGGAGTGTGAAGCTCCCTGTGCCAAGTGCCAGAGCTGGTTAGCAGTGCTGGAGCTCTGGGTGAGCCCTGCTCCCACCCACAGTGTTGCCATGGCACCACAGCACTGGACAGAAATGTTTGTTGCTAGTGGAGGTTGGATGTTTGTGGTTTTCCTTGAGCAGTTGAATCTGGGAGGATTCTTAAGACTGCACAAAGACATCTCTGCTCACTATGTGCTAGAAATGGCCATTTCTGAGGCTGCTTTGGGGCTTTACCCCGAGTTTGGCTCCAGCCCCAGCTCGGCAGCCACTGCCTGGCTCTGTCCTGCCTCTGTCCCTCCTCTGGTGTGCTGGAACTGCTCGGGAGCTGTGCCTCTGACCTGCTGGACACCCTGCAGAGGAGGGAGCCAAAGGGCTCTGCAGCCACAGGGCTGCCAGGGGCTGCTCCCTGGGATTGGGCAGGAGGGACTCAGGGACTTGGGATGTGCCATGGTGCACAAGGCTTTGAAGAGGGATAAAATATGCTTTTCCCCACTGCCCAGCTTTTAGTTTATGGAGGATGTTTCTTCTGCCAGTTGTCCTTGTAGCCCCTGCTGTATGTAGGCACAATCTGATTTTTAAAAAAATCATGAAAAAAAGACATAATACTTGCCAAGCACTAATGCAGTGTGTTGAGAGGAGCAGTCAGTGGCAGCAGTGTAGGGATGCTGGGGAAAGGGAGCTGAGGTGTGGCTGGAGCTCAGGGAGGGTCAGCCCAGTCCTGCTCGAGGCTGGGGCTTGGATGAGGGCCTGAGCCGAGGGGTGAGGAGCAATCAGTGCAGAATTGACTCCAGGGACTCACTGGAAATGCACTGAGTGCTTTTACTGTGTTTGGATTCCCTGCAGCAGGAGTCTGACCCAACTGGTTTGTGGGATGCAGGTGAGGAGTAGGAAGGATTTATTGAGGTTTATCTGTTGATTAATTAGTAAGAAATGCTGTTGTGATTAGCTGTGTACATGTACAAACTAGTTAATTCATTAAAAATACATTTGTTACTGTACAAATGCATAGACATTTCTTTTTCAGATGCAAGATTCCCATGCAGTGATGGTAGCACTCCCAGCTGGGATTGCCAGTTCTCCCCTTGGCTAATGAGTTACTCAGACTAAAATACTGAACTGACTTTAAAAAAAAATAAATAAACCCCAAAAAAAACTCCCAAACGTACCCAAACAAAACCCACCTCTCTCAAAAAAACCAAGCTCCAACCAACCCTTTCCCTGGTTCAGAGCACTGGAGCAGGATTGGTTCCATTAGAAGCATGTTCTGTGCCCATCATGGGGGAGTGCACAAAGCTGTTCTGCACAAAGAACCCAAAACCATCTCAGTGTTTAGTTCACAGAACAGCAGTGCAAATGTACCCCCAGGGCTGAAGCAGGAGCTCTGTGTTACACCAAACCCACTGGCAGAAGGTGACCCCTGTGTGGGCTGTGAGGTGTTGAACTGTCCCTGCCATGGCATTACTCGTGGTGTCTGTGACCTGGGTTACTTACGTGGTGTTTCCTCCCGGCTGTGCCCTGCAGTGAGGAGAGTTACAATGTCACCGAGTACTCGCTGCGGGAGCAGCTGCTGGTGCTGCCCGCGGAGGCAGAGGAGCCTGGCTCCTCTCCGGGCAGGAACGCGGCAGGGATGCTCCACTCCGGCCGGAATTCTGCCTCTCACCTCTTCAGGCTCGTGCTCCTCAGCAACCACGCTGGGGACAGGGTGGAGATGCTGCTGGGAGCAGAGACTCAGTGAGTACAGTCACTTATGGGATTTCTTCACCTCATTGTCTCTATGGGCTGCCCCTCTCGCCCTGGCTGCAGTAGTAAACATTGATTGATTTATTTATTCTTGTTCTAGTTTATTAATTTAAACTAGTGGGTAAGGTTACCCTGCGTGCAGAGATGGGTGTAGCCTGCCGTGCCTCAGGCAGGTTCCCGTGCAGGGCCAGCCCCGTGCTCGGGGCCCTCACCCCAAGGGTCAGCACTGCCAGGCGGGCACAGCGCCAGGCTGTGGCACAGGAGTGTCCCCCAGGAGTGCTCTGGGTATTGGTGGTGGCTGCATGGGGCAGCAGTGGGGGCAGAGCAGGGTTGGTGCAGGAGCAGCCCTGCTCCTTGATCCCCTGGGCACTGGGAGGATGTCCTGCCTTAGTGCCCAGCAGCAGCCAGTGCCATGGGGTGCACACGTGCCATCAGCTTCCACACGAGCTCCCAGCACTGAAAGAGTTCATTTGTTCTGGGGGAAGCTGGAGGCAGGACAGAGACATGAAAGGAGTGCTCCAGACATGTCCCTGCCTGGAAAAATCGATAGTTTTAGGTTGGCTTTCAAAGTTTAGAATAACCGTGAAAGGAACTAAAGATCATCAGTGCTTATTAAAGATCTCATTATGAAGAAAGAAGATGATTCAGACTTGTTTGGAAATGCAGTTTTATTGGGGAAAAAATGCAGGACATTTTTAGTTGTCTGGGCTTTGCATGAAAAGACATTTTGTTCTGCAGACTTCTTATTGATTTGTTCTATGCTGCTTGCAGTATAAATAGCAGTCCAGCTGATCATCACTCAGACAGGAGTCTGAAAAGAATTCCTGTATTTTAAGTTACCTATTTTATACTCTTATCCTGTGCTTTGAGAAGGATGGGAAGGGAATGTCTAAGGCCAAACAGTTCAGAGAGTTGTGCTTTTGGAATAGTTTTGTGCAGGTAAAACTGAAATGTTTTCTCTGACACAAAGATTTCCAGCACAGTTTGGTCCTGTTTTGTCGGTCCCAAGGACAAAAGTAGCAGTGTTAGGTGAGAACTTCCTACTGCCCTGTGAAGAAGGCACAGAACACATGGGGTGATGATACTTACAGCTACTGAAGAGAGATGCTGGCACTGGCAGAAACAAGGGCAGTGTCAGTGCTGGCATTCTGCAGGGCATGAGTTGGGAGCCTGGGTTGTGCTTTGCAGGAGTGACAGAGCTCGCTGGATCACGGCACTGGGCCAGGACAGTGATGGGCACCACACGGACAGGACCAGTAAGTTACAGCTCTGGGACCTGTGCAGGCTCTGCAGGGGAACAGCACCACCCTCAGCGGGGCTGGGCCGGGCTGGAATACCCTAAGGGATGGGGGAAGTGTAAATTGGTTTTTATTGAGATGGTGATGTGTTGTAATAAAAGCCCCTGCCCTGTAACTGCTTTAACTCCTTCCCCAGCGCTGGCCCAGGTGGAGATCACCAGGACCTACACAGCCAAGCAGGCTGATGAACTCTCTCTCCAAGTCGCTGATGTCGTTTTGGTTTATCAAAAAGTGAACGATGGTGAGTGAGGATTTTGCTCTCAGTAACCATTTCTCACCTCTGCAGGGGGGGCAGCTCCAAAAAGCTGTTTCCTAACAGCACAGGGCTACAGGGAGTAGAGGTTCTGCTTCAAGGAAAACGTGAGCATTTGGGTTCAGGTTTCTGAAGGAAGCAGCAGACACAAGCAGCTGAGGAATGGGGCTGCTGGCCAGGATTGGCATGGGAGGTGTCCACAAACAGGAAATTGAATTTGTCTAAAAACATGGAGCTCAGACATTTTAGTGAGTGCCAGCGTTGTCCAAGAAAAACATCCCCAGTCTGTCGTGCCATGGCCTGGCCTTTTCCACTGCTGCAGCTCTGGCACAGGGTGGCTGCTGAGGCTTCCCGCAGGATCAAGTATCCCAAAGTGATCCAAGTGATTCTTGCCTGGACCTGCCCACAACTGCTCTGATAGCACCACATGCTGGCTCAGGGATGCAGGACACTGTCAGCACTTGAGCAACTAAATTCTAACTTGCTGTTGCTCAAGTGCCTGTGAAATCAGAGATCCTGTCACTGCTACTGTATTGCTCTCTTCGAATTACAGTGGTACTATAGCATTACTTCAAACTATATTTGAATGACAGTATTTTAAAAAATAGAGAATTTTGCACATACTATTTCTTTCCTGGTCTGGCTGTATTAAAAAACTCTGCCAAAGCTATCCCTACAGCAGTGCTGGAGTGCCAGTGAGGCAGATGCAGCTGCAGAGGTGTCAGTGTTGTCCCTCCCCGCAGGCTGGTTCGAGGGGGAGCGGCTGCGGGACGGCCAGAGGGGCTGGTTCCCCTCAGAGTGTGCCAAGGAGATCACCTGCAGAGCCACCCTGGACAAGAACATGGAGCGCATGGGGCGCCTGCTGGGGCTGGAAACCAACGTGTAGCCTTCTCCTGTGCCCACGTCCTGGGGGCTCTGGCTGGCACAGGGCACAGCAGAGGCACAGCACAGCATGCTGGAGACTCACAATCCCTTCTCTGCTGGCATCCCGAGAGCTCTGAACTGCACCCTGGCTCTGTCGGGTTTTGAGCATCTGAACTTGTTTTGAGCAGCAGAGCTCTGCAGGGGCCTGGGCGCCCTGCCCCACACCCAGTAGGGTGTCCTGCTCCCAAGGAGCTGCAGTGCTACAGCCCCAGCCCCTGTGTTGGGGGACACTTCACCCTGTGTCAGCCCCTGAACTCGAGGGACCTGCTTAGAAAAGGCTGACCTACCTCTCAGTGCCAATCCTGGGCTGTCCCTGGCCTGGCACAGGCAGAGCTGGCACAACCTCCACGTGGAATCCAGAGCTGTGCCTCAAGGACTGGATTTCTGAAAGCAAGGATGTACCACACTCTGCAGAGGAGGTGCTGCTGATCGTCCTAGCGCAGGTATTTCACTGCAGAGTAACTCCTGCAAGTGGGGCAGTTGTTTCTGCTTTCCTCAACAGTCTAATGAGCTCTTGCACTCAGTGCTTCACAGGCAGGGTGTGCTGAGGAGAATGTGAAATGCACTCACTGAGTTCAGAGCAGAGTTCAGAGTGGGTGGCTGGAGAGGTGTGAGAGGCTGTGTGATAAAAACCCTCCCGTTTTAGGACCAGCTGCTGATGCAGCAGTGTGGAAATTGCTCACCAGAAATGAGGGGACAACTTGTAGTACCAAGCAAGGCTTTCTTGTTGTTGCCTTCCCCATCCTCTGGAATGGATGCTGGTTCTGATCCTGCACGATGCTGAGTGGTGAGTTGGGTGTTTGTAAGGATGTGTATCTCTAACAATTTAAACTACAGTAGGAAGGCAGTAATTTTGTACAAAAATACTTAACCTGGACAGTGTGACAGTGGTTATACAGCCTTGCAAATTAATTTATAAGTGGACTCATAAAATAGTAATGAGAGAAACTGTAAATTGAACAAAGACTTATTTAACATAGTAAAATACTGCTACTGTTTTAACAAATTTTATTGTATACATGCAGATGTTTAACACATAACTGAATGTATAAATCCAGGCATTAATTTTATTCAGATTTTTTAATACATTGTATATATTTTTCATACCTACTTTTTCCAAAAATGCTGTAATGTTTTGTAAAGACATTTTTCCTATTGTTGGACACAGTTCTCCAGGAATTAAAAGACTTATATGATTTTATAGGACAACAATCAATAAAATCCTTTTAAATCCTTACTAAAAGAATTTTCCTTTTTTTTAAATACCATGATGCCGCCAGTTGTTAATGTCATTTTGGTCAGAGAAATTAAATCTTTTCAGTAAATGTTGGCATTTTATATTTTCCTGTTCTGTAACTATAATAGCACCATCCTGTGTCCTATTTCATTTGCACTTTGAACACACACACACACAGATACACTCTCCTCTCTCTAACTGGGGTGGTGTTACACCAGTACCTCCTTTGGGATTAAGAGCCCAGCAGTGACAGAAGTCAGCTGGGAGTTTGTTACTGCAAAATCAGCTCTCATTTTTGCAGGGCGTGGAATGTGTGTTCCCTTCCTTCCATAACTTCTCTAATAAGGAAGCAAGCTGCCAGCAGTAAAAGCCTCTCGGCTGCCTCAGTCAAATCTCCAGGTGAGTGGAGGTGCCTCCAGGTGTCTGGTGGCTCCACAGGGGCAGCAGCCACTTGACCTGAGCCTGGCCCAGCATCTCCACAGCCACGGCACACCTAGAAAGAGTTTTTAGTACTCTCTGTTCTGCTGCTTTACACCAGCCCTGCAACGTAACAAATACAACATTTGTATCTGCAGAACTTTAACAGATGCTGTAATGCAGTGTTCTTGACTTCCATGGCAATGAGTACATTTGTTTCTATTATTATTAATTTCTATTATTAATTACATTTGTTTCAAAGCTAATTTGCTGAAAATAAAAAGGTAAGAATAGCAGGACTGTAGTCGCTGTACACATGCCTATACCTTACAGTCTGCTCAGCATCACACTCACATACCTTAAATCCTGGAGTGACAAAATATATTTACCAAAGTTCTTGGGTTTCCCAGGTACGTTTTGTTTCTACAGTAACACACATAGGTAAAACAAGTGAACAGAACACAAGTGTTGGAAATAACCAGTAAATCTTGACACCAAGGCTGAGAAATTCCAAGGCTTCAGCTGCTGTGATCTGCAAATGATTTTCAACAGCTGTATCAAAACTTCATCATTTAGGCAAAATGGAGATAACACGAAGGTCAGGAGGAATTTACTGCAAGACTGAATTCTTTCATTCCATAACCCAGAGTTTCAGGAGGTGCTAGAAACTAACACAGACAGAAGCAGCCTTCATTAAGTACAACACGACCTCGACCATTCTTGGTCTCGGGCTGGCCATATAATAAACCAAGTTACAAACCTTACATCAGCATTACCTCTTCTATACCTTAATAACCTGATGTGGTGGTTTAAGCCTGGTTTGCTGCTCATCCCCACAGTGGGGTAGGGGAAGTGACTCTGAGGGTCAAAGTGAGAGAAGTCATGGGTTGGGATAAAGACAGTTTAAAGCAAAAGCCACATGTGCAAGCAAAGCAAACCAAAGAATTATTTCCCCACTTCCCATAGGCAGGTGGAGGTTCAGGCAGCCCCATGACAGTCTCCATACACAGAACGGAGACTTCAGAGGACAAATGGCATCACTCTGAATGTCTCCTTCCCTGCTTTAGCCACCGAACAGGATGGACCTCCCTGGGACCTCCCTGGGGTCAACTGTCCTGGCTGTGCCCCCAGCCCCTGTGCTGGCAAGGCAAGAACCAAGACAGACCCTGGGCTTGCTCAGCCCTATCTGGAATAACACATCACAAATCCAAACAGCACCACACATGCTAGCAAAGAAAATTAATCCAGCATCCCTAACATTTATGCTAATTTTCAAACTCGAACACAGAGGTTTCTAGTACCTTTCTGCACAAAAGAGTATGTTAGGCAGTGTGCTTTAAGCACTGTAAGAAAGCACAGCAGTATCACAATTTACACTTCAGTCACTTCCTAGCATCTGACCGGTGTCCCCTCTGAGCCTTTCCTCTGGGGGTGGCCCTTGTGCCACTGCTGACCCTGAGCCTCCACCATGTGCGGTTTGTGCGAAATCAACCAAATTTGCCATTCTTACCCAGGTTCTATCGCTGTCATTTCCTTTTGCCCTTCTTTTGTGTTATTAGAAAATTAGCCATAATTTCTTTCAAGTACTGCACAAATCCTGAGCCCGGGGAATAACGCAGGTACCATGTGCCAGCCTGTATTTCTTTCATGCCATGTACTGCAGCCGTGCCAGTGCCGCGCTGCCGGCAGCGTTCCCTCAGGGCCTCGGTGAGCAGCGCGCCCGCCCCGCCCCGCCCCGCCCCGCGCGGCCCCTCAGGGCCCAGCGCCATTTTGTTCTCTCCTGCCCCAGCGACGCCCTTTGTTTCCAGCACAGAAATTCCCCACTACGAATCATTTCGTTCCGCACAGTTATCACTAATATAGTCCTCTGTTCTCTCCCCTTTGAGTCCGAGGCTTACTTACCTCCAGCGACCTTGTGGCTGCCGCATGCTCGGAGCGGGGCCGAGCCCCGGCAAGGGCGGGTGTGGCAAAGCCATTGCAGCCTGGACCTCCCGCAGCCTCACAGCCCGGCTGTCACCCGAAGAACGTTCTGGACACGGCTCCTCCCTCCCTGCAGCCGCCGCTGCCTCTTTTCCCCCTCCTCAGACTCCCAGTGCCTCTCTTCCCCCTCCTCACCTCCTTCCGGCACCCCCAAGCCCCAGGCCAGAGCGATTCTCCTCCTGCGCCTCCTCATTTAAAACAGCTGAGGGTAAAACAGGCAGCGGGTGGTGGAGAGGGAGGTTCAAGGACCTGTTTTGTGCAGCTGGCAGGGGCAATGAGGAGCCTGGCACCCTCCATACCTTGTTAACCCAAAGGAAAGCACAGTTTAGCCAGTAACTTTGACTTATTTCTGTATAAAAAATAAGTTTCACCTGAGCTGCTCCACTTTCTTCAGGATAAAGCGCATAAATCCTCCTGAGCTTGATGATCAAGGTCATTTTTTCAAAGAAAAAAAACCAACAAAAACACCAAAGAAGGGAGAAAAGTTATATTTCCAGGCAAACAGAAGGAGACACGAGCTTTTTTTCTCCAGGATAAACCTCAAAATCCTTAACAAACTTTGTTATTCAAATAATTCTTCCATAGCTGGAAATCATTCAAAACAGAACATTCAAAACATTAAGAACAGCTGAAATAAGACTTGCAAAAAAAGACTTTTAATGGAATACTTATAACCCATACATGAACTTCTTAAAAAAAATCAACTCGAATGCAATGAAAGCTTAACACATAAACCAACATGACTTTTATCTAACCATGCTTTCTGTCATCTGCAAATTCAGTCAGTAGTGATGATGGATGGGGACAGAAAGCAAAGGAAGATTAATTGAATGGGATGAAATGCAGAAAAGGAGAAGAATTTCTGAAGATTGTTTCCTCCCACAGTACAAATTCAACAAGTGTTTTCAAGTTTAGTTTAATTAAGCTGTAATTAACCTTCTGTGGAAGTGGTGGTGAGCAGAGTGCTGCACAGCTGGAATAACACAGCAAGTGTAATTACTCACCACACCCCATTGAAAAAAAACCAAAACAGTTTAGGTATTACTAAGCAGTATTTTAGCAGGTTTCTTAAACATCTGTTACCTGATGGGTAAAAACCCCGAAGAGAACAGCTACAGCAGGATAAGAACCATAGACCATCCAACAAGTGCCTTTCTCTCCCTCACAAAGCTACACTGAGCACAGAACATGCACGTACACATACTGCCGGCTAGCTCCAAATAACTGCTCCTCAGGATGAGGAAATGACCAGCTTACCCTACAGAAGTTGTTCCTCTAGCTAAAGAAATGCTATAAAAAGGAAGGTGCCTGTGCAGGCAGCGTGGCTCGGGGCAGTGTCAGCTGCAGCGCTCACCCTGGAAGCGCGGCGCGAAGTTCCTCACGCCCTCGTTCTCCTGCGTGGTGATCAAGTCTATAATGGCTGTCAGCACTGCTGTATCCCTGGATTTAGTGTCATTCCAGTCCACTGGGTGAGGGTTTTCTATTTTTTCTTGTAGAAGATCATCAAGTTCTTCTCTCAAATTCTGGAAGGTGTTGTAGTAAAGGAAAAAAAGGAAAAAGGCAAGAGATGGGCACTTAGAGCTACACACAGCATCAAGAGAGAGGTTCCAGTGCCTCAGGGCCCTCTATTCTCCTGACCTCTGCACCCACTCTTCTCCCAGCAATTCACTTCCACATTGCTATTTTCAACATCAAACACTGCCTCTCAAAACCCAGCAGTGTTACCTTTGATGAGAGATGACCATCTCTGGATGTGATACCTCTAACAGCCCACACATCCACAAGCTGACTATTTCAGGATTAAAAAGACTGATTTAAATTTTTTTTTTTTTTTAAGAGTCAGGTATGATCTCTGGGATCTACTATTAAACAGTTCTATAGAAGCTATTCCTGGTAACTGAGGAGTCCCCCCCTCATGTTTCCATATCCATTCCCTGACTGACCAAGTCCTCCTACAGCTTCTGCTGTGCAAAATTAGATCTCTTTTGTTTGCTTTGTGTGCTTGAACTGCTCGCTGGGAGTGCATTTCAAACATCATCTCCCTGAGTGATGAATCAATAGGCACTCAGGAATATGGAATCCAGAAATCCCCATGCACAACCAGTGTCACACTGATCCTTCCAGGTACATTACTTTGAAAAATTGTTACCTTGACCAAGTTTGCTATTCTTGCTGGAGACTGGAAAACAATCCACTCATCCACAGCGATGGTTTCCTGGTCGTTATCCTTCTGAATGGATATATCCCCTCCAAAGAACAAGAGGCAGTATGGAGACACCTCTGTACAATCATACAGGTAAATCTGCACAACAACAGAGGTGTCTGATCACCCTCAAAACATCTCAAGTGCCATCAGTAATCCTTAGTGACATTCCTACAGAATTCCAGAATATCATCACTCAGTTACTCACAAATTCTGAAGATGCATGAAGCAACTCAGTTCAAAAAAAGTTACATGAAATCAGATTCAAGAAGAGCAAAAATGGTACCAAGTCTTTCACAGTCTTTCACACAGTGGTGAAACCAAACCAGATGCTCCATAACAATGAGGAAAAAAATGTCAGCATGTTGAGAAGTGTTAAGACTGAACTGAAATGAAAAAAATAAACTAAAAAAAATTACACCTGTTATTGCCAGACCTTACAAAAACCCAATTCCTCCAAAACCCCCCAAGAATTAAACCACAGAAGTTGATTATTTGTGGTACAATACCCCCAGTGTCACCAAGGACATAATCTGATGGTGTGTACAAGGAATGGCCCAGGACAGGAAGGCCACAGAACAAAGGCTGTTCACATCCCCTCTGACCCCTGATCCAAGCTCATTTCAAAAGGGATAATAAAACAAATAAACCCCACAAGCACAACCCCTGACTCACACTGCTGGTCCTCATCTTCAAATGGTACACGAGCCAGTTATAATGGAACTCTGTTTCCTCCACGTTCACTGATTTGGGATGGATATTAACTGATCCATCTGTCTTGGTGCAAACTTTCACCCTTCAAAGGAAAAACAGCAACAGAAGAGTCTGATAATACAAGAAGTGATAAATTAACAGACCAGCATCCCTGGGGTCTCTATTCCCAAATAAGCAGAAGTGAGTGTTTGAAGTGCTGCTGCAGAACCCCCTTAGAGCAGAGCTACTGAGATGTAACATTATCCATGGCATGATAAGGTCACACAAATCATTTCAGGTGTTATCAGGAATCCAGATGTTAAAAAAATCAACAATCCCACCCTTCTCAGAGGAAGTAACACACAACCATTACTCAAACTGTGAAGTGAGATTCATTCATGCACTCAAGCCACTGCTTCACCTTGCCAAACTATGCCATGTAGAAAACGTCTTGAATACAAACCAACATTAAAGCAAGCCCTCACATTTTTCTCTTTTTGCTGAAGCTGGGTCGGATCTTTGCCACTTTGGGATAGAGGCCAGCACAGATGACTGCTTTGAGCAGCTTCTCATTCCCTGCAGGGGACAGCAAAGTAAGTGAGGCAGTTCAGTAATGTAAGCTGTGATTCCGGCTGGGATAAATTCTCCCTTTCCCCCCACGGTTACCTGAGTTGGTGTTAGATTTGGGATCCTTGGGGTTTCTGCTATTAACAAATCCAGCTGCAAGGAGGTGCTCAGCAAACTGCCCTTTCATGTTATGCAGCATCTAGGAAACAATGAAAATTGCCCCAAAATGATGGTGGACCAAAGGCTCCTCCTCTTCCCCACAGACAGGATCCCATTTTAACCAGGCAGGATGCTGTTACCTGCATGGTATTTGAGGACAGGAAATATTCCCAGCAATAGTCCTTCTCATTCCTGAAACCACAATATCGAGCCTCTTCCCAGCCCTAGGAATGAAAACAGGAGTTCCAAGGTGTTTGAACACACACTACAAACGAAAGGACAGCAAAACCTGCAGGCCAACAAACAACAGTCACCTGCTCCCTACCAGGGAGAAAGTAAATCCTTTGATTGTTCTGTGCACACACCTCAGTACAGAAAAACACAACCTCACAGGATGTTGAATCACAACCTTCCTTTTTCCCTGGTGAGCACTGGTACCTGGCTGCGTTTGCCAGAGCACCCTTTACTGTAATTAACAGTTCTGGGCAGTAACTGCATTTTCCAGGCCATTATTTCCTCCCCTCCTCAAGCCAACACAATACAGCAAAATGTCCAACACTTCTGAAGCAGCCTCTCGTAGGGGCCAGAAGGACAAGAACGAACAACTTCAGCAAGGTAACTATAATATTATGTTTCCTTCATCTTTTTCAGACTTATCCACCAGAAATCAGGTTACTGAGCCTCGAGACAAGATTCTGCAACACTAGAAGGGTGAAAATCAGTTTGGTTTCATGTTTCTGTAGAAGCCAAAAAAAGAAAGCCTACAGAGCATAAACTGATCAGCTTTTTCCTGAGGATCATCTGTATTACTCAAATTAAAATTCTAGAAGAAAAAAAACACACAAAAAACCTGCTTACAGTGAAAGCATTCACCACAGTCAGATGGTCGCTTTTGGAGTTCTTGGACAGCTCCCTTCTTCTGGCATCTGCGACTTTCTCTTTGCCCTAAAAATCAGAACTGATTAATACCCAGACTGACATGACAGTTCTCTTTTCCTAATTCAGCTACAACTATACAGCAGTACTTTGTGTGTAACATACATGAAAATTACATTTACTTCCAGTAATCCATAAGAAAAACGACAATAAAAGTATGTGAAGGCAATCTCACCAGCAAAAATGTAATTAACATGACATTAACGAAAGTGCTCTTAAACTGTAACACCTCATTAAGTCCCAGTACCCTCCTGAGATTCTTAAACTCCCACGTGTAATTGTCATCTGTGAGACTTTACCAGAGGGATGACAAAAGGGTCCTTGAAGCTGAGGCTGGCAGCGATGGTCAGCACAGGGTCCAGGCAGCAGAACAAGGCTCCAAACAGGATCATCTTCCCGATGTGAGGCTCCACGGGCAGCCGGGCCAGGTGCACCCCCAGGGGAGTCAGCTCCTGCTGCCTGTCCAGAGCGTTCTGCCAGGACAGGGGCACAGGGGAAAGAGCAAACATGGCACATGGAATGGGGAGGCTTTCCTTGGAAAAGCCACTGGCACACAGCTATCACCCACTACTACCCTAATCATGTGCTTCTATTTATGGCTACAGCTAATTGGTACAAATAACAAGTATTAGTGATCAAACACATGTGTCACCAAGGGCTCCTGTCCCAGCACCCCAGGGAACAACACACACGAGGTACTTCTGCCATGTGCCTCATTGGTCTCAGACTCCCCAGTGATCCACCTGGAGCAGGAAGGCTGGGGAGGCAGCAGGGCTAGGGAGGAGGGAGTTAAACCACCACCTGCAGGCAATTTAAACGCAGGGTCACACCTCTGACTGGCACATTTAAGCCCCTCCAACTACTCTGAAGAGCCACGAGCACCATGGATTATGTGAAGTGCTCCCCCTGAGCAGGGAGGGTGCAGCAGGGCTCTGCAAAGGGGTGCAGTGCCCAGAGCTGAGCAGTCAGACCTGCCTGCTAACACACACAGTGCCACAGCCCTGCACGAGGCACCACTTTACCAGCTCCATGAGGTGATTTATGGCCAACGTCACAGCAGCACAAGATGGGGGATCCATCAGTTTCCTCAGAAAAGAGGCAATTCCACCAAGCTTCAGGATCTGAAAGAAACATCACAACAGAAGCCTACAGCAACTGGAGAAAGATGGTTGCCTAAAATTAGTAACCACACTCATTGAAATAGTGTAATTCACAGCTTGTCTTGGAATTTCTTTAGCTAAGAAGTAAGGACAAAAAAAAAAGTATTAGTGATGAAATTTGTAGCAGAAGGATCTATTCTTCATTCAGTTCACATACACACAGCATTCCTCCTGTTTGCTCAATGAATTCAATGCAAAAAGGGAAATTCACACCAGTTCTCAAACTACTTTGTAGTAAAATTCTTTTAGGAAATCACAAAAATTGACTCACTGGCATTCTCAGTGAAGCTTCTCTGATTGAATGATATTTGATACTTGGGGGAAAGCACAGCCCAAATTTTTGTTAGCAAACTTCACCTTCTATCAGTACCAGACAATTGTGTTTCCCCTGGGTTTGATGTACCCAGATACAAGTGTGCATTTACAAAAGGTGCCACAATTATTGGCTAAATGCATTTCTGGCGTAGTAATTTTTGCTTAAATAAGGAACCGTCACAGTTATGTTAACTTATTCTCTCAACCACTTATCCCAATGGAAAAGTAGATAATAAATGCATTTGAAGATTCCTCTGTTTACCTTGATTTGTAAGCAGAGCTCTTCCAGAGGTGTCCTCAGGATCTCAGGTAACTGATAATCATCCAGAAGGCTGGCTCGCAGTCCATTGTACAGATGGTAACAGTGGCCTGGCTGAACTCTGCAATCATTGATTTCAAGAAACAATCATTTATTGTGGGGTTTTTTTCCCCTATGACACTCTAACATTATGATTGTGCTTGCTTACAACGACCTTCCCAAAACTCCTCAAGGAATTAGAACTGAAGTGTATCCAATTATAAAAGCCACTTCAGTCTTCTGAAACACAGACCCATGAGCAGGAAAAAGGCACAGAGAACACAGAAATTAATTTTTACACCATTTCCAATTTAATGTATCAGCCTCCTATATCAGGTGTGAGGGCAAACAGTGATCAAAGTTAAAATAAAATGCAGGACATTCTTCTACAGGAGGGAAACTGTGGAGTTAAATGCAGCACAAGTCAACTCAGTTTCCTAGGAAGACAAGGAAATCATTCCTTGCCCAGAAACAGGAGCCAGCTGTGCCACCACAGGCAAATAAGGAACCTTCAGCACTGCTGGAAACTCAACATTCACTGTTCTCACCTTCCTGCTCGCCCCTTCCTCTGCTTGGCATTGGCTTTGCTGACCCACTCTGCTGCCATGGTGCTGATGTTGTTCTGCGTGTCAAAGTGAGTCTCCTTTATCTTCCCCCCATCGATAACGAACACGACATCATCGATTGTGATGCTGTTGAAAAAGAGAGGAAAAAAGAGCAACTTTTCATCTTTCCAGGTGTGACCCAGGATTGGATTTGGCCTCTCTTTATTCCCTCCCACACAGAGGCAGCAATTTAAAAAATCTGTGTTTGGAATTTCATTAAGAACTATGTTAGTGAACAGTTCAAGAAAAAGCTGATTTATTCTCCTGGGCCTGTCAGAAGTCCCCACCTGGGTTCTGATGACAGGACAGGCATCTCAGATTATCATGCACAAGTCATTCTAGTAATTGTTTAATATTCCTGCAGTTTAATTGTTGAAAACAATGTAGTTGGTTGAACTGCTTAAAGCAATTATAGAAAAACTGTTTAGCCTATAAATATTTCTAAAGACCAAGTGTTAAAAATGAATGGCACAAACACAGAAACATATTTCTGGGAACACCAAACAGGTTTATACTGTGAATTTTCACGTCCATTCCTTTGGTTAAACACAGCTTTCCTGGCCCTGGGCAGGCAGGCATTTACCTGGTCTCTGCAATGTTGGTTGCAATCACGATTTTCCTCACTCCTGGTGGGGTCTTCTTGAATACCTGTAATTATCCAGGGCCCATTTATGTGTTTGCCTAAACCAAACATGTGCTTTATTCTTTTTTTGTTGTAGTTGTGAAATATTGCAATAAAAGAGCAGCATACCTGAGTCTGGTTAACAGTAGGCATCAATGAATGCAAAGGTATGATAATAAACCTATCTGAAAGTTAAAAATCAGTAAAAGATAGGGTGTAAGCACAGAAACTTCCAACTTTACAGGAAAATCAACTAAATCAACCATGCAGAACAGAAAAAATAGGTTGCAAGTCAGGCAATTGTTTCTTGCTCTGAGACCAAAGGTATTTGTATCATAATAGCAAATTCTAAAGTAAAAAGGTATAAAGGCCTTTTTTATGATACTATAACATGACAAATTCAAGAAAATATATGAAGTTATATACAGTAATTTAGATTTCATTTTTAAATTCTGTTAAATTGAAGTTATTTAATAATTGGGTTAGTTTAATACACAAACTGACAATCAATCTTTCAATAAACTGGAATTCTGCATCTATGGAATGTACAAAACTACACTGCAAGTCAAGATGTGAACAGTCAAGAGCTCAGCTAAGATAGGTGAGATGGAATACAAGAGATGCAAAGGGACAAGTTAAAAGTGTGTCAGACAGGCACAGAGTACTTGAGAATCTGTAAGAAAGCTCCTCAAATAAAGAGGACTGAAGGGAACTATCACCAAAGCAGGGGAAGCTGCTCCAGGATGAAGCACAGAGGAAGCACACACAGAATGGAGTTTAGTTTTGGATGGGAGTTCTCCCAGCCACAGGGAAGGACAGGAGGAAGAAGATGCAGGTCAGGTTGTTTTTCAGATTGTCACTCCCACACTGAGGACAATGAGGTGGTGTTAGCAGAGGAAAGATACCAAAGACACACAAAAACTGCTGAACACTTTGGAGAGCAGAGATGGGGGAACAGATGAATCCAGCACAACAGCAGCAACCCCATGCAAAAAGAGCCTGCCACCAATGCAACTGCCAGAACTCCATGGAGAGTTGGGTTTTACCTGACTTAAACATGACTTGTGACATCAAGAGCTCATGCAAAGTGCTGATGTTATCCCAGCCTGGCAGAAACACCAGAATTGCACCATCCTACAGGGAAAAGAGGGAGTGAAGAGAGGTCAGAACACATCACACACTGCAGAGCCAGCTCCTGCACACTGATACATGGTGGGCATGTGAGATCTGAAACCTCGCTGACCCAGCCTCAACAGTCTAGCAAGGGTTTTTTTCTTACAAAAGAGCTACCTACATGTATTTATCTGAATGCAAGAGTAATTCAAAGCTGTTCAATTACTTGGAAGAGCAAACAAAAATTTCTCTTCTGTCTGTGTGACCAGCCAAAGTCAAGGGCAGCTCTGGCACTGCCTCTGCCCCCAGCTCAGTCCCACTGTACCTCCTCTTCCAGCACAATGTGTCTGATCAGTGCTGCTACAAGGTCCAGGTCCACCTTGTCATCATCCATCATTTCCAGGGCATCGATTGTACTTGCTGAATACCTGCAGCAGGGAGAGCACACACACTGGTCCCTTGGTGCTGCTGCCAGCCCCTGAGTGAGCCATGAACCCACCTCCCATCAGCTCAGCTCCTGCACCTCCACAGTACTCTCCACATTTAGTTCAGTGTGATTATTGTCAGTTCAGAACAGCTCAAGAATTACCATGTCATGACTGAACTGTCTTTGAAGCACTTCCATGACCTCTTTCCTTCTCATGGCTGAGCCAGGGACTGCCAAATTGTATTTAGGTAATGAATTGATATTTAACTTGAATAACTCAAAGGGAGCTAATTCTGCTGTCTCTAAAGCACCTCACTGCTTGCCAGCCAACTGCACAGGGAATTCCATCATCATTTTCCACAGCAGCCACTATGCCACTGTTACTAAAGCCCAGCAACACAATCCAGCACTGATTTATGGTTCTCACTTTAGAGCTGCCTGAGAACAGAAGAGAAGCTTGGGCCCCACCTGTCCTGCAGCTGCCTTAGGTAGTCTGGCCACTGCTGCCTGTAGATCTGCTCCTTCTCCTCCTTCTCCCTCCTGCTCACGTGGCCCTGCATGAAGCCCTTCCTCCAGTGCAGCCGACGGTCTGTCTTCTCAGGGGTGTACCTGCATGGAGGAGCAGACACAATTCCATTTGTAACTGAGGCAATCTGCAGCAGCTGCACAGCAATCTTCCAAACCATGGATGTGGATGCTGACTGCTTTGTTATTTCTAAATATTTTTGTGTCTGGGAGAAAAATTTGTTCTCACACAGTTCTCAAGGTCCAAAGAAGCAAACACCACCTGTTGCTGTCTGTTTCTCTTTGTTATTTTACTCTGGTGTTTTTCCTTGCTTCAGCCTATTTTATCAGAGAGTGTCTTTCTTTTAACCAATAGTTTAGGTTCACTGTGCAAAGGAAAAAACATAAAGTGTATGCTTGAAATAAAAGTTAGTTCCTGCCTCTTCAGGTTTCTGAATGTAGAGTTTTTGTGTTGCCTTCTGACTGTTCGTGAAGTACAACAGCAACACACGGACAATATGCTGTGTTTTAGCTAGACCATGTGTAAGATTCTTTAGTTTCTGTTCTGACAGAAATCTTACACAAGCAGGGACCAACCCTAGTAAGCATGAGAATGTGTAGGGGAAAAAAAGTGACCAGCAAGAAAGACTAGTTTGATTT
Source organism: Vireo altiloquus (assembly GCA_013396875.1). Taxonomy (NCBI): domain Eukaryota; kingdom Metazoa; phylum Chordata; class Aves; order Passeriformes; family Vireonidae; genus Vireo; species Vireo altiloquus. The sequence goes on from VZRF01001470.1 coordinate 37,593, forward strand.
AGGGACCTGAAAATTCACCACACCAGCACAGAAATTGTTCTTCCCCTCAAGCCAGCACTCCCAGGTAGTTGTGTGCCATCAGTAATTACAGTACAAGGCCCCCTTGGAAGGTTTTCTGTTGAAAAATACAGGCAATTCTTCTTTACACCAAGTTAATCTTTGAGCTTACATAGACTAAGCTAAAACCCACCCCAAATACTCTCTGAAGTGATGTTCAGAAAAACCACTTGCCTCAGCTTCTCAATGACATCTTCGAGCAGATATTCCACCACTGGGAAAGTGAAGCCAGGGATGTGAATCATTGGGCAATGGTCTGTGGAGGGAGGCAGAATTCAGTTTTAAAACTATTGATGAAATACTGCACTGAAAGAATAGAAGCAATAAACATTCCCCACTGTTTCTGCAATATAGCTGCCATGTCTACAGGATATTTCCAATTGTCAGGCAAGATGCCAAATTCACCCCCAAATAAGGCTGCTGAATAGAAAAGCACAGGCAGCAGGCAGCATTTTACCAGGATGTTCAACTGGCTCCAGCTACTGGAAAAAGCTGGGAGACTGAACAACTCAAAGTTCAATCTGCCCACTCACACCAAGAATGCTAAACCATGGTAAATATTTACTAGGAAAACACTCTGGATTCTGCTTCCATAACATGCCTGAAAAGCAAAACCAGAAGCAGTGCTGGGTCCTAATGAGATCAAACTGAGAGAAACTGCATCTCCAGCAGCTGGCACATCTTTGTAAAACTGAAGCAATTTCTTCTTTTGATACAAATAAATTCTATAATTCAAGAACTGCACTATACTGTAGAAGCCTAAATTACTTAAGAGGAACATTCCTAGGAGGCATTTCACCTACCAAAGTACTCAGAAAACTTCTCTGCATTTAAAGTAGCACTCATCAGTATGACCTTCAGATCCAGTCGAACATTCAGAAGATCTTTAATAATGCTCATTAAAACATCTGACTGAAGATTTCTTTCATGGATTTCATCAAGAACTACATGACTGATGCTGGACAAGTGCCTAAAATAGAAGATAAGAAAGTTTAGAAAAATTCTAAAGCAAAGCCATGACTGTTTGGAACAGCTCAGGACTCATTTAATAATTGAGTTCAGTGTCTCATTAAACAGGAGCTCTTACTTATCTGACTGGAGCCACTGCAGGACAATTCCCGTGGTACAGTACAAAATTGAACCTTGTTTCCTCGGCAACCGACTGAAAGAGACACAGCAAGAACTCCTCAGTTCTCCTTTGTATTCAACGAAACACTTTAAAAACCTAAACCCCAACTGCAGGAGCCATTCCAGCCACGATGCAGATGTGCCTCACTGCTTCCCTCACTCACAGCACAATGGGAGGAACAAGGAATTAGGCCACTGCTGCATCACTTTTGTGGATGGGGAATGGAGCAGGGAGAGGCCCTGACTTCTCAGACATCCTTTGGCATCTCTTGCACATTGAGGTGCTGATCCCCAGCTCCTGCAGCTCTCCAGGCTCAGAACAGAGGGCACTCACATGCACAGCACTGTGAGCAAAGAGAAACAGCAGAGAGATTCTATCAACTCCAATTAAAATGCTGGGAGGACTGAGCTGCCCTCTCTCACCAGTTCTGCTTGAACAGGGTTACATTATGTGCTGGTACCACTTCAGATATTTTTTTAATTATAGCTGAGTCCAAATGTAAGAGCTTTTGCTCCGCAAGCTCCTGTCACTGCACCTTCTACATGGTCCCAGGGAATTAGTCCATAGATATGTGTAGCAAATACATAGCTTTCCACAGAAACATGGTTTGGAGCATTCTCCCCTTTAGCATTTTCACCTTTCCTTGAAATTCATGGGATTAGGGACACCAGTTTTATTTCTGCCCACAGCAGAACCTTTTATGAGAGCTGAAAACAGGACTTACTAGACAAAGCCTAACTTGGGCTAGTCACTGCCACACGGGGCATAAACCACAGTAACTGCACTCAAACCTTTTCAAAAACTTCCAAAACTTCATTCCTTCCTCAAAGGAATCCCTTTAGGGGAAAACCAGGCCGTTGGCACGGAGCTGCTCACCTCTGCAGGCGGATCTGGTACCCCGTGCTCCTGCCATTGCCACACGCCTCTGCCCTCTCGGCTGCCACCCTCTCGGCCACCTGAGGGGGACAAAGAGAATCACATCTGTGACTGAGCTGCTCATCAGTGACAACAGCTGGAACGGAGATGGTTTGTAAAGAACAAAGAAATGCCCTGAAAACCACCTTTTCTCCTCCACAGAGCAACAACCCAGGGACAAGACTTGAGAGGAACACACCCAGTCGGGCATTAGCAGCACATTCCCTTTCCCAGGGTGAGCTTTGCCAGCCTGACACTCAACCATCAAGGAGAGTCACTTCTGAGCACTTGAAAGCCTGATTCTTTCCTGCTCATTAATACAGCTCTAGAGGGCCTGACACAACATTAGTTTCTATCTTAACTGACATTTGCACTGCCCGAATCCATTAAAATCACCGATATAACCCACGACTGAAGGCAGGGAAGAACGAGGCTGCAGTGGCAGTACTCCAGCACGGCCAAATCCCGAGAACATGCAATGAGAGCACATTAACAGAAGTGTTACTGTCACAGCCTCGGAGGCCCCGAGGAGGAGCAGAGCAGCTCGGGGGAAGGGCACTCACGGAGATGGCGCTGATCCTGCGGGGCTGCGTGCACACGATGCGGCACGTGGAGCCCAGGCCGCGCTCGATGTGATCGTCCAGGATGAACTGAGTCACCTGCGTGGTCTTCCCGCAGCCTGTCTCGCCGCTGATCACCGTCACGCGGTTGTTGTTGATCAGCTTCACAAGCTCCTGGCCCAGACCAAGACAAAACAATGACTTCAGATTTCAGAGGATTTTGACAATTCTCTGCTCCTGTGGGATGAACTCTGAGCAAAGCGTCAGCAGCTGAAGAAATGCCCGGCTGCTTCTTGTAATGCTACAAAAAAGGTTTAAACTAAACCTCACAGAAGCCATTCCTGCACATTTGCACTTCCCATGTGTAGGGTTTAAAGCACACCCAACCTCAACACTAGCTTTAAATACTTCAGATCCTGTATGAAAACAACATAAAAGAACTAAAATGAAAGCCTGAAATAGACTTTTAACCTTTCTGCTTCCTACTTGGCCCCTATAGATCTTTGGAGATTGAACACAAGTTTGCTGGGCTGGACTCAAAGCCTGCACGAACTAAAGGTTTTCAGCACAACATTTAACATTCCTTGTACCAACAGGAACAGTTTCCCAGCCTCCACCTCCCCACCCCAAGGACTGTTAAGGCAGGTATGACTATTTTAAGAAATAAATGCTAACAGAAAGGTCATTATTGCAAATAGAGCAACTGTAGGAAGGAGCTCACTAATCATCCACTGAGCCTGCAAAAGCAAACATACCAGAATACTCCATTTCTACTGCATACAGGGACCATCACCNAGCTTTAAATACTTTAGGTCCTGTATGAAAACAACATAAAAGAACTAAAATGAAAGCCTGAAATAGACTTTTAACCTTTCTGCTTCCTACTTGGCTCCTATAGATCTTTGGAGACTGAACACAAGTTTGGTGGGCTGGACTCAAAGCCTGCATGAACTAAAGGTTTTCAGCACAATATTTAACATTCCTTGCACCAACAGGAACAGTTTCCCAGCCTCCACCTCCCCACCCCAAGGACTGTTAAGGCAGGTATGACTATTTTAAGAAATAAATGCTAACAGAGAGGTTATTGCAAATAGAGCAATGTAGGAAGGAGCTCACTAATCATCCACTGAGCCTGCAAAAGCAAACATACCAGAATACTCCATTTCTACTGCATACAGGGACCATCACCTGAAGAATTAACATCAATTAGTAACAACCCCTCCTGTCACTGACTTTATCCTGTGACTGGAAAACTAATGGCACTGAAGGCCAGTGGTGCAGCCATTAAGTCTGTGGTTAAAGCTAAAAAGGCTTAATTGGCATTCCATTTTATTCTAAACTGGCTAATTGTGCAACAAAGGGCACAATTTTATACACTGAAGAAAGCACAACAACCAGAGTAACCAGAAACCTTCCAGAAGTTTGACTGGCAGAAAAAGAAGAGCTATTATGGAACATATGTGGCAGCCATGAATTCCCAGTTGTATTCCCAGGTGCATTCCCAGGTGTATTCCCAGTTGCATTCCCAGCTGCATTCCTAGCTGCATTCCCAGCAGAGCACTGTACTGAGCCCCAGATCATGATCCCTGAGCCCCTGGTACAGTCTGCAATGAAATCAGCCCCACGGTCAGAACCTGGGAGGCTTCTCCCCTTCCTGAAGGCCAGCCAGGACTGCTGCCAGTCACAACTGCTTTCTCCTGCTCTGGACACAGCACCAGGATCCTCTCCTTAAATACACACTCACCTCTCTCATCCCGTATGAGGGGAGCTTCTCTCGGAATCTCTGGGAGATAAGAAAAAAACATTAAACACCTTTTCAACACTGAAGCAATAGAACAGATTTCACTTCTAATCTGAGCTAAACTGCAAAATAATGACAAACTGCTCAATAACACTTGTATAAACACAGGCCCATGGGAAATAACTTTAATTCCATGTGTGGTTTCAGTTTCAGTCAATTTAGAAAAATTATTTCAGCCCAACAATTCAGTACATGCTAAGGTAGGTATGTACAAGTGCAAGAGCAGGGCCTGGTATGGAAGAGAGTATGTGGCTGTTAACAATAAAACCACTTTTTCAAGAGGCAACTCCTTCAGAGGCCAGTGCTGTACTTTCAGTTTCAGACATAACTGGACACAGGGACACAATCCATAAAAAAGAAAGGGAAAGTCACCCAATGAAACAACATGTCAGCTTCAAATTTCAGTTTCTAAATGTTTCTGAAATTTATAATTACCCATTTTTAATTACTGTTTTATCAATAGGTATGAATTTTATGAATTCTAAAGTTAACTTTTAGCAGAAGCAACATCATGACAACTTTCTAGTAAATTGCAAGATATTACATTTTCAGGCTAGCTTAATTTAAAAAAAAAATCAGTGAAAAGTTTTCAACTTAACACAGGGCAAAGTACCTGCATTTCAATATATCTGGGATCAGATCTCTTCTTCATTAAGTCTTCTTTAAGCTGCTCATCTAAATCAGCATCCTGATCATTTTTTTCACAGAGATATTCCACATCCCAATCCAGGGATGTTTTTTCCAAGGTTGGTCTCTGTCTTACAGGAGCTTTTTCAGCAGGTTTCACTTTGGCAGGCTGTTCTGGAGTAGGGCTGGAATCACAGAACAAAAACTTCAGAGATTCCCCCAGCTGTGCCTGGCCACACGCAGAGTGCATGTAATTAGGTCCAGCAGTTAATGAACCAGCAGTCCATGGGAATAGAGAATCGTGGAATGCTTTGGGATGGTAGAGACCTTAAATCCCATCCCATCCCATCCCATCCCACCCCTGCCATGGCAGGGACACCTCCCACTGTGCCAGGCTGCTCCCAGCCCCAATGTCCAGCCTGGCCTTGGGCACTGCCAGGATCCAGGGGCAGCCACAGCTGCTCTGGGTCTGCCACTACAGTCAAAGTCATTAAACCAGTTAAAGTCTCAAACTACCAACCACCAAAAACCTGACATCAGGATCTAAAAAATAACACATTCTTGTGTACCAAACGAAGCTACAATGCATCATCAGAGAATTATCACTTGATCCACTGCCCCATAACTGGATCCCTCAAACAAATGGATCCCAAATCCCCTCATTTCAGCACACCTGCCTATTCCAACTATTCCTGAAAGTCCTTAACGAGTCCAGAACAGACCCTGCTTAAGACAGTGAGGAAGTGTTCCAAGACTGCTCAATAACTGAAAACAGAAGTCAAAGGCCACCTCAGGAAGAGTAATTCCAAAGCTGAAAAACTCCCATATACCTGAAAAATCCCATATACCAGCCTATAGTATGCCTTGAGCTCAGTTATAAGTTTTATGAGTTTAAGTAGAAATTTAACACCTCAAACGCAGCAATAATGAAAGAGTTTTACAGCAATGGCTACAATCATTTCAGTATGACAATACACGTGGAAATGCATATGAGGACATATGTTGAGCCAATTCACTCAATAAAGATAAGTAACTTCTGACACATCTTCCTGCCATCTTATGGTAAGTCTGTGCAATTCAAAATAAATAAAAGAACTGGTAATTGTATCTCTTTACCCTTCTTCATCTCCAGACCACCAGGACATGGCTTCTTGCTCTTTGTCGTTTTTAGTCTGGACAGAATTCAGCAGCTGCACGATTTGCTCTTCCCTGCGCTCGTCCATGCGCACGACAGCTCTCTAGGGCAGAAAAGCACAGCCTCCATCAGCGCGGACCCCGTGCATCCACAAACCTTTACGATAGCAACACTCACACCGCATTCTCCGCTTATAGCGGCTCTCGGCATGACTAAAAATCTACGTTTTTCCCTAGGCGCAGTTCCAAGAGGCAGAGGCACGGAGCGCCGTTCCCCCGGCCAGGTGAGCCCCGTCCCCGGGACACATCTCGGCGTCCCTCACCTGCTGCCGGTCCGCGTCCCGGTTCTTCTGGCCCTGCTTGCGCGCGTACCACAGCCCGATCTCGCGGCCCCTCAGGTGCCCGGGGTGCCGTCCCCGCCCGCCAGGCCCGCCCGCCGAGGAGGAGGAGGAGGAGGCGGCGGAGGCAGAGCCGCCATCGCCGCCCCGGCCGCGGCCGCGGCCCCAGTCGCGGCGGTGCTCGTAGCTCATGGCCGCGGGTGCCGGCGCGGAGCAGCCGGCAGAGCCCGGCCCGCCGCGGCCCCGCCTCATCCGCCGCCACCGCCCGCCTCATCCGCCGCCGCACTTCCGCCCGCCCGCTCCCCTCACTGCGGGGTCCCGGGTTCGAGTCCCGGCCCGGCCCAACCCGCGCGGCCGCTGGGCTGCAGACGGGGAATATGAGTCATTTCTTAACGTTTGATCTTTGTGTGCTTTCAGGCCTAATCAACAAGAAGAGAGATTTAATCTGTGAAACAAAGAGCAGCCAATGAGCTTTGAGTGATGTCCAGGTGTTAGAAAAGTGTTTCTAGAATTATGTCGATTTAGGTGTTGACAAGAACTGCAAGTGTGTCAAAACGGCCGAAACTTGCCAACTGTGGAGCTGCCCCCTCATTCCAACAGGTTCCTGCAGACACACCACCCAGTCCCAGCAAACACCACAACTGGGGTTTAAGATTTTATTTAAGATTCCCTTTGGACACATGTTTTCCTCAAATAAATAGATATATAAATAAATAACTTAAAATTCACTATGGAAAGCTGTAAAGCACTTGAGTAATTGTTATCCCCTTGATACAGCATTAACAGTTTGAATCTATTCAACAGTGCACCCAAATAAAATTCGTACGATAGGAAAAAAAAAGCTGATACAGTACTTGCTTGGGTAACTCGAGCCAAGGGGAGCACTGTCTGGCAGAGCAGTTGTGGTGTGTAACTAAACCTTTCAGTTGCTGTTCCCCTGCTCCTCTCGCTCTCTGTAGGCTTTGTTCAGCAGCTGAATCTCCTCCTGGTACCCAGCCTTGGCTGAGTGCTGCTTTTGGCTGTTCTGCCGATGAGCCTCGACAGTGTCTGGGATGGAGATGCTGAAGTCGCTGCCGGGGCTGTGCGAGGGGATGAGCAGGGAGTAGGAGGCACTTTCCCCCAGCTCACAGGACACAAACCTGTTCTCCTTGCGGGAGTAGCGCAGGGAGGGTGACCGTGCCTGCGTGGAGGACTGGCTGATGTTGCTGATGATGGACACGGTGTCCAGAGCCTCTTCGTTGTCGCAGATCTCCAGCACCTCCAGGTGAATCTTAACGCTCGTGTCAGCAAACGTGGCCGGGGGCTCCCCCGGGCTGGGCTCGTGCCCGACGCTTTTGGAGCGATACACCTCGATCTTCTTGGACATGGGGGTTATCTTCTGCCCCTCGGAGCTCACCTCGTATGTGGACAAGGAGAGTGTTTTGCCGGTGGGGGCCTGCAGAGACACAGTCCCCTGGAAAGCACACAGAGGAACAGCCAGGGCCCCGGCCGAGCGCTGCAGGGGAACAGGGACTGTTAGTGGTGAGCATGGTCCGAGCCAAAATCCATCACAAACCAGCCAAGTATGCTCAGTTTGTTAACTCATCTTACTGCCTTTTCCTTGCAGAATTTTAGACACCTGGTATTTATGACTTGAAAAAGTAGCGAGAAGTTTTTAGTGTCATTATACACCTTAGTGTATGAAGTCCCAAGTGACTGTGACTCACTATGGCATCTACAGAATATGAAAAACAGAGTTTAAGTAAAAGCTGATTCCATCAGTGCAAGGTTATGTCCTGTTTAATCAACCATTTCGATTTGTCAGACTGAACATGAGGAACATGGAGGGGATGTCTGAAGCACCTGGTGGGAGAATGAGCAATCTCTACTCCAGGTCTTGAGAATGAGACATTTCCCAATCACTTAGTGTCTCTTTCTGAAAGCCTTTTCAAGTTTTCTCTTGAGAAATCAGTATTTACTGTTAAAGTGGAAGAGATCCATCGAGTCTCCTGTGTCACTGCCCAGTCACTAACCAGGGAGGCACTGAACATTGTCATTTCCCACTAGAACAGTTCCAGTGGAAATGTTCGATTCCAGACACCTTCACCTATTTCTAAAGTACACAATCCATTTGTCCCTGCAAACCACAATGCTGTGCTCTGGGGAGCACTGTGGATACAAGTGCTGGGACCAAGCCTATGGTTATGGGGTCCAAGGGAGGGGTAAATGCATTTATCCTGGGTTTAGGAACCTCTTTGGAAATGAGGAACCAAGTTCCAACCACCTGAGCAGCAGGAACCCCAATGGGAACAGCTCAGCACATCAGCAGGGGTACAGGTGGTGCAAATTCCCACCAGCCAGTGGGAAGCAAAGAGAACCTTCAAGGCCATTCCTAACTCAGCTTCTGTGCTGTGCCTGGTGTTTAAGGGAATGTTCACAACTTTCCTGCAGTGAGTGAGATGCTGTGTGTTTCTCATGTTAAAATACTCCTGCCTGTGCTGGCTCCTCCTCAGTGAAGTCACTTGCACAGCCTCCCTCTCTCTTTCCTTGCAGGGCACATAAATAGGTCCTGTGCTGAGTCTCTTCAAAGAGTTTACTTGAGGCAACCCACAGATGAAGTGGAGAAAAATAATCAGCATGCCTGGAACAAGCTGCCAGCCTGGGAGATTTCTGTTGCCTGAGGGCACAGAAGTAAAGGCAAAATAAGACATGACATATTTACACTCAATCTCTTTAGGAAGGGAGATACACAGCTATTTTATGAGATGTTAAAGGTATTTTTCAAAAATGCAGCTGAGCAGGAGTTAGAAATGACAAGTACCATTTTCTCTCTCCCTCTCTATTGCAGCCATCCTATCATGTATTCAATAAATCCTGCTGCCTCATTCTCTCATGCCACCTTTACTCCAGAGAAATCACTTTGATGGAGCAGCTCTTTACTTACAGGACAGACAATGAGGAGACAACCAGCTCCACAGTCATCACTGTCCCCCCAAGGAAGTGCCACTCTCCAAGCCCACAGCTTCCAGAGGAAACCAAAGGTCCCTGGGGGTCCTGCCTGGCACCCTGCTCTTCAAACAGCTCAGTCCAACTCGCTGATCCCACATCCATGGGGCAGCTGCTCTCCCTCCTACTGTCAGTTCTTACAGCTTCTCTTCTTGAAGAGAAAATCAGCAGCACTCCAATAAGAACCTCTGTATTTATGGACTCTAAGAAGAACACCTGTATTTCCTGCAGAAGGATGTGGCAAATTAATGCCAGGGGGAGTCTTCTTTTTTAACACAGGTGGGAAATGCAGAGTGATGAGAACAGAGTGACTTTTCTTAGACACTTTGGGACTTCCAGACAGGATGAATAAAGGAGATGGTTTTCAGCTTATTTAATGCGTGGCCCAAATTGATCTTTCATCCAACATACACCTGAACAATGCATTAAAGTTATTTTTACAAAGCTTGCAGGGGTTTCACACTCTGCCCTTTCCCAGCAGCAAAGCAAATGTTAGCTGTGAAGCTCTGCTGAATGTCAGAACCAGGCAGAGCTGTAACTCCAAAGCCTGGAACTCTTACCCCAGAGGACCTTTAATGCCTGGCACTGGGTTATACCTGGGAAAGTGTCAGAAGTGGCTGAGTTGTGATTCTTTGTAATGCAAGTAGTGAAGAGTATGTCCAAAAGTGCCATACAAGGCCCCAGGGCAAAGAAAACACCCCCAGGCAGTCGCTGCCAGCTGCTCACAAAGAGCTGCTCTCACCTGCTGCAGTCCTGGGGCTGCATCTGAACTGGCACCAGGGGACATGGGGAAAGGAATTTTTTTTTTAAAACATCATCTGGAAACTCCTGCAAGGGGAGCCACAGTTATGAACCTGCTGATACAGTGATTTTAGTAACCAAGCTGTACATGGCACATGAGTCCTTGGCAAGAAGTGGTAGATTAAAACCAGGCTGAGTCATCACTTCCTTTTGCCCCCAAATGCAGGAATTCATCTCTGCACACTGCAACGAAGTGAGCATTGGCTTATCATGAAAGGGACAATCAGTCAGATTTGAAATATCAGCCAAATTCCTGCTGTGACTCAGATGATACACCTGTGCTTATCAGATGGAGAAAGATTCCCATATTTGAATACAAAATACATCTTACACATCTCCTGTGTGTGTGCAAAGACCAAGCACGAGCTGATCTGGCTCTGAAGTCACCCTGCTTGGAGCAGGAGGTTGGATTAGGTGACTTCTGGAGATCCCTTCTGTCCTAAAGCCTTCCGGAGCTCCTGTCTCGCAGAGCTCACATGGGCTCTTACCCCACTCCCACCTACTAATGCCCAATGGCCACTGAATTCCACAGTGGAATTCTCTGGAAAATATCCTCTTTTGGAGAGAAACTTCCTATTCATTAAGATAAATTAACATAATTCATGTGCATGCAGGTGCACACAAAATAAGAAAACCTCATGATTACGAACACAAGTGAGAAATTATTGCAGGATCAGCACCTGCAAATAGGTCTGTGGTTACTAAACATTCTACAGTGCCACGTATGAGTTTTACTAAAAATTAGGACTAATAGAAGTATCAATGTCAGTAAAAATCATTCCTATTTCATAAGGAAACTCTTATTATCAGAAAAGAATAAATTCCTGATTTACCTGCCGAGGGTTCCTCTCGGATTTACTGCGGCACCACTCCCAGTCCGAGAGCTCTGGTTTGTGGCTTTCCTCGTGGGACAAGCTCCACTCTGGTCCTTCAGGGAATGCTGATGGGTCACAGTTTGTGCCCTCCTGGCCTTCAGGAGCCCCTGGCCCATCCGGAGGGGAGCGTGGGGGGCCTCTCCCAGTCCCCCCCGGGGTGCCCCGGGAGCCGTGTCCCAGTGCCGTGGGCAGGAACCCAGAGCTGGCAGCGTCACTGCCTCTGCCAGGCGCCAGCTCCTCACAGTCAGAGCTCAGCAGGTTGTGGTAGGACATGGATTTACCATCGCCACTGTGCTGGGGAGGGTTCTCCTGGGATATCCTGTAGATTCCATAGCCTTGCTGGAATGACAGGTTGAACTCAAAACCACTGCGCTTGGCTAAGAAGGAAGGAAAGAAACTGTGTAAGGAGTTGAGACCAAGAAGAAAAAGGAGATTAAAAACACAGTCCAAATGACATGCTAAAACATGGAATAAATTATCCAGCTCTTGCTGGAAACAGGCAATTTTCTCTATAAAGACAATGAATTGTGGAGCAGAAAGACTTCTGAGAAGAAAGTGTCTTCTTGATGAACTGCAGTTGTTCTCTCTGGGAAAGTGGCTAAAAGGGCACCAGGGGCAGCACAAGCCATTCTGCACCTGGAGAATGTGTTTAAAGCAAGTGAAAACCATGCACTGAGGATGGCTTTTCTCTAGGATTCAAGTGCTCTTTCTCCTGAACATGCAGGGAGTGTTAGGAATTAGTTCACTGATGGTAGAGGATTTTCACTGCAGAGAATGGGACACAACTCCCACATCCTCAGAAATATTTAGCCCTTAACATTTGCAGTTGAGACCAGATGATCCCTGTGAGTCCCTTCCACCTGACGCCCTCCATTCCTCCAGCTGTTTTCACGTAAAGCCCAAGGGAAAACAGGGCTCTAGAAGATGCTGAGGAGGTTACCAGGGAAGGTCTGGCAACCTCTGTTACACCAAGGCAACCCTTCCACACTTACTTTTGGCATCTTCTGAAGACACTGCATAGGAGTTCCTCCTGCAGTTGATGATGCAGCCGCAGGGCAGGTGGAGCCAGTGCTGTGACAGGACAAACACTGGGGTGACTGTGGCAGCCAGCGCAGTCAGCAGGAAGCTCAGGGTCTCGAACAAAAGGCTCTGCAGCCCAGTGATGTACTGGACAGCCAGCTGTATCTGAAAGGCAGAGCATTTTGAAATTTAAATCACTTTGGGCACACGAGATGCTTCCAGGAACAAAGAGAACATCTCGCTATGAATATGTCACCACTGTAAGACACAGATTGTCATTAGTGTTTGCTGAGCGCAACAATTCTGGCTCTAACAGACAGCACAGGAAACACAGAGCTGACTGCTCTCCTCTCGTGGGGCATTCCTCAGAAAAATCCTCTCTGAAGCTAAATATGTGCCATTGAACAGCTTCCAGTGCCATGTGGTAGGTACCAAGGCACCCTGCCCTCACCCACCCAGGGCAGGGGTAACTGTCCCAGAGCCGTGTCCCCTGTTCCCAACAGATCCCTTTCTCAGGTTCCTGTTCCCAAACACACACATGCACATGACAGCACTCCCTCCCACCCCGGCACTACAGGGATTACAAAGGTGCAACCAAACTGCATTTTTCTACCAGACTCCTTTTTTTTAACCCAAGGGATGTGTCTCAGAGGGCAGGACTGAGAGGCCCTTAGCTCAATTCCCAGTCTCAGAATGCTGAGCAGACCCTGTCCCACAGCTGGGTACCAAAGGGGAACCTTAGTGCCCCTGGTATTCACATGACATGAATGATGTGATGAGAGAGTATCAGAGCGATGAACCAGGCTCTGCCAAACCCACTGGGCACCAGTTAACCTCGTGCAATGACACAGACCTGCTGGAGAGGGCTTTTGCTGGCACAACTACACTACGAGGAACAACTGCAAAGGCCACTGTTCACCTGCTTCAATCCATGGCCCACAGGTCACATCCCACTGAAATGTAAGTGAACGCTGGAAAGTGAAGCCATCTGAGAATTTACCATCATTGGAAGCCAGAGAAGGACTTTGGTCAGTGCCAGAATCAGCGAGAATCGTTTCTGGGCAAAGCCCACGGTGAAGCTCCTGCTCTTTGTGCTGCCCTCAGCCACATCCTTCCCAAAAACTGCCTCCGAGTTTTGGAAAGGCTCCAGGGTTTTATCCCCAGGGTCCAGCAGTGACAGCGGAGGGGCAGCAGCACCGCAGCCCCGTGGTGTCCCAGGGGAGATGAAGCCTCCAGAGCCCTGCAGGTACTCGGCGTGCAGCAGCTGTGGCTCACCTGAGCACAGCAGCTGCAGAGTGAGGGGAACAGCCAGCACTGCCAGGAGGGAGAAGCACAGCGAGTACACAACGAACACTAACAGGATGTAGGAACTGGCACAGTCGGCGAAGCAGCCCCAGGACGTGGGGATGTACCTGCCCCAGCCACAGAGAGGCAAAATGCACATCAGCAAACTGACAGTCCAGATGGTGAGGATGGCCCATACCACGCTCACACGGTGCTTGGAGGAGCTGCAGCTCAGTGTCCCAGTCGTGTTGAGGGTGTAGAAGTTGTAAGAAACTATAAGAGACCCTTTAAGGTTGCTAGAAATGCCCTGGAATAAATACATAAACGCTGAGGTGGTACACAGAGGCTGGGGGAGGACTTCGCTTGACCACTGCGTGAGCATGAAAATAATCACTGGCATGATGCTGATCAGATCATCTGCTGCCAAAGAGGTCACAATCATCGAAACCGTGGTTTTGTTCTGCAGTTTCAGCAGGGAAACTAGTGAATAAATGCTGCCCAGAAGGGCTGGGACTGCAATGGCAAAAGTCAAACAGAACAGAAAGACATTCCAGGTTCTCTGCTCACTGGGTTTGTCCAGAATGCTGTGATTCTCAGTGAAGAAGCTTGTCCCATTGAGTGACAAATTACCAGGAGTTACTGACATTGTCCTGGGCATTTTTTTCTTTGCCTTCTCACTGATTCTGCAAGTTTTCACCAGCTGAAACTAAAACTGTCAGCTGCACATCACAAGTTTCTTTGTTTTCCTAGACTCTCTTTTGTGGCATCTGATGAAGAAATATTCAGGTGGCAGCACCCCTCATGATCAGAGCTCATGCTCTCAAAAAGCCAGGCAACAATGAAGTAGCAAAGATGCTGAAAAAAATGGAATTCTTGGAAGTCGTTCCCGTGCTGGCAGGCGGTGAGGTGAGGCTGCTGGGGTCCCACATGCCGTTCCCCTGACGGATGGCGGGCACCGTGCCTCACTCACGGGCTCGGGCTGGGTTCAGGCTGGAGTAGCTCGGGCACACACATGTAGGAGAGGCTGTCGGACTCACCCTGCGCCGCCTGAGCTGCAGGAGGGAGGAGCCGGTGCCGGCAGGATGGCAGAGAGGGAGCGAGGATGCTGCCGGCCCCAGCTCCCTCCCGGCTGGATCGGCAGCCTGGAGCAGTGTCCCCGCTAAGCCACACCTCCGAGCCGGCACCGAAATCCAATGCAAATTCTGCGAGCTGATGTCAGCCGTGGATGTCATTCCCGTAAATGCCGAGCGGCTCCGGGGCTCGCACTCGAGCTGGAATCTCGTATTCCCTGGCCGCGCCGTGCTCCGCCTTGGCAGGGTGAGGGGGATGCGGGACGGGCTCTGCCCTGCCCTGCCCTGCAGCATCCCCGCTCCCACACGTGCGCACGGATGCGCCCGGCCATGCTCAGGGCCACGTTTCGGGAAGGGCAGGGAGCTGTGTGAGGCAGCCCGGAGGCATCTGCCGTGTGGTAGCTCAGCTCAGCCTGGGCTCTGCAAACTTTGGTTCCTCGCACGACCCCAGCCCGAGCCTCAGCAGGAGCTGAGAAGCTGTTCTGCTGTACCCTACAGCCAGCCCCATGCCCGCAGGGAGGGCAGAGAGCAACACGAGCTTCCTGCAAGTTCCCTCAGCATCTTCCTCCTCGCACATTTCCCTGCCCCTACTTTCTTTCTTTCTGCCTCTCTGCAGCTTTCTGGCACTGTGGACAGAGTGCTCCATCCTGTGCCTCCTGTTTGTGTTTGGAAGGAAATGTTCATCAGTGTTCTTGGGAAGACGGTCACTTTTTATTGCCTTGCCCATTCAAGGCAGGTGACTTATCACTTCAGTTTGTCTTCCTGCACAGAGTATTTTATGATCTGAGCTGCACCATGCCACTTTCTGTGGCAGCTTTTATCATAACTTACAATATGGTGAGATTTCCTCCAGTCATGCCATAGTTATGAACAGAAGGTTTTGGGAGGGATGAATTCAAACAGCTCCCCTTCTTATTTATCTTTCTTTAACACGACTGATAAATTCTGATAAAACATGTACAGAAAGATCAGTTTCATCTTAAAATTAAAGAGAGAATCCAATTGCAGTAAGAACCAAGCAACTCCACAAAAGGCAGCAGGATTTCCCCACAGCTGTGCTCCAGGGAGCAGACCTGCACATTGAAGGAGACCCAGGCTCTGAAACATCTCCCGTGGCTGGGGCAAAAGAACCTGCAATACATTGTCTGATCTCAAGGATGAGTTCACAAATCTTTCAAACTTTACAGAAATACTACCTTTGCAATTGTAATTTCACTCCCAATTTCCCCCTAAATTCATGAATGGACTCAAGTAGGTCTGGGGGAGGCAAGGACAGGTAAGTGAGCAGAAAGGTGAGCAGGGTTATTGGTATCCCCTGTGTCCCAAAAGTTTTCTAAAGAAACAGTGCTAGAATGGAGTAACACAGCTCTGCCAAAAAGGCACAGGTCATGGTGGTGCAGCAGCCCCGAGACAGGAGGAGACCTCTGTGTGTGTCCTTGGCTGGACTGTGCCAGGCAGGCAGGAGATTCCTTAGTGCCTGATCCTTTCCTTATCTGCCACTGGCCCCCTGCATGGTGGG
Source organism: Vireo altiloquus (assembly GCA_013396875.1). Taxonomy (NCBI): domain Eukaryota; kingdom Metazoa; phylum Chordata; class Aves; order Passeriformes; family Vireonidae; genus Vireo; species Vireo altiloquus. Next base: position 53,708 of record VZRF01001470.1, read on the forward strand.
AGATCCCAGCACAAGCACTGTCCTTCACTGTACATGTGTTTATTCCTTATCCTGGTGTGAATTCTCCTCGCTCAGGAATGGTCCCAAAGAGAAGATCCATTGAGATGGGATCTCCCCTCTGGCCTCGCTTCACACAGAGCCCAGCAGGCTGAGAGTGGAACTCGTGGGACATGAGGTCAGTGATTTTGGTTTTGCTATGTTGCTGTAGCAGCAGTAGAATACCTGTAACCCAGTGTGTGAGTGAGGTCACACCCATCACTGAGCAAATCTGGCCATGCCACACTGCTGGAGAACCACTCCTGCCTTGGAGGCTCCAAAATGTCTGGGGCATGTTGAAAAAAGCCAGTGCTGAGCAGTCTGCAACACCACAGCACTGTGGGAAACTGCACAGGGAGGGTTAAACGTAGAATCCAAACTGCTGAAGAAACAGTTATCCCTTTCTGAAGGGAGGGAATAAAAAAGGAAGATGGCATATGCTTGGAGTGACCCAGCTGTGACCCCATCTGGAAGCAGCAGAAAATCAGCTGTGAATATGGAACTTTCTTCAATAATGGCAAAATTAATGGCTGCAAGAGCCATGTGTAAAACTGTGCACATTTCCCTGCCTGCTGTGCATTCCCAAGTGTGTATTCTGCCATGGGTTGTCTCAACCCTTCATTGTTCCATCTTTACTTCCCCATTACCTTCTCTCCCACTCACTTCCAGGGAAGGCAAAGTGAGCAGATTGGGAAAATCAGCCCCATGAGCTGTGGCCAAATCTAGTTTTAATGACAGACTGAAAGCTCTGGAACCACATTCTGCCTCTGGAGGACCAGGAACTTGTGTAAGAACAGTGCTGGTTAGCATTGCTCTTAACCTACATCCTGCATTTGATGGGGAACCTTCAGCCTGGGGCAGTGCTGCCTCAGCAAGGCTCCAGGGCTGTCACCAGCTGTGATTCCTGGGAATCTGTGCCTTGGGAAGTGCCCTGGTGCCCAGTGTCACCACTCCCCAGAGCAGAGAGTCCCACGAGTGCTGGAGGAAGGGATGCTCAGGGGATGAACCCCTGACAAGACAAAGCTCTGCCCTGGGGCTGTACCCTGATTAGGGTATCAAATTGGGAACATGTGGAATATTAAAAGATCCATCCAGAAAGGAAGTGCAGAGCTATGCCACTGACATCAAGCTTTTATTAATGATTCCAGTCAAGAGAAAGAACTCATGAATATTTTAATGAGATTGTGAGAGGAAACCTCCCAAACAAGATAAAATCACACTTAGCAAAGAGCCTTGCAACTGCAGTGACAGCTGCAGCCTCTCAGATCTGCGGTTTCTGAGACTCAGATTGTGACAGAAACTGCAGAAGCCAGGCTTAGTGCCAGCACAAGCTGGACATGGTATGTCAGCAGGATGCCAGGGACTATGGAAAGCCTTGCCATAAACATCTTTCTTCATCAGCCTAGATGGAAACTATGGCTCACGGCCTCGGAGATGAAGGTTTCAGAGAAAGATAAAAGAAATAATGCTTGAGAAGATGCCAGAGTGTTTTCAAACACTGAATCTTCTCAGTTCATGTGTTTATCTTACTCCCTGGGGCTGATGGCAAACTGGACTCTGTGTTCACAGGGAAGTGGAGTCTCCATCAGTGTCACTGTTGGTAAAACAGCCCTCACTGGGGACGCCCAGCCCCCCACCCTGGGGACATGCAGTCCCCTCATCCTGGCCTGAGGACAGCTCAGTGTGTGCAGCTCAACCCCCAGCACAGCTCAGAGCTGCTGGGGAGGACAGACAGACTGACAGACAGAGAGACAGAGACACTGGGCCTGTCTGCAGTGCAGCACAAGGCTGGAATATCTCCCATTAAATCACTGCAAAACTACTGCAAACCTGGGCACTGGGATCTGGCCCCCAGCCCACTGGGCACAAAAGGCTGGGAAATCCACAGCCTGCATTGGCTCCTCCACCAGGAGCAGCCAAATTCCCCAAAGCTCCCTCACAAACCACAGGCTCTGTCCCTGGGCTGGCTCTGGGCACAGCAGCAGCACGCACAGCACACTGGGGGCCTAAAGGGATCAGCAATATTTTTTTCTACCACATGACACTCAAAAAAGCCAGGAAGCACCTACTAAAGGTGCCCATGATCCATGTGTTTTCCTAGGCAGCAGGAATGTGCTTGGAGAGTCAAAGCCCAGGGTCAGTGAGCCCCTGGGGATGCAGGTGTGGATCAGTGAGCACAGCCACAGGGTGCCCTGCTCAGGAGCAGATCTTGGGATGACTTGTTTAACAATAATATAAGAAGAAATCCTCTCGATTGCCTCCACGCTGTCTTGTATCCACAGCAGTTTTTAAACTATCAGGAGAGAATTTTAATCAAAAATTTAAACACATTCATGATTGCAATCACAAACTCCAAGTCCTTCTCTCTGCTCTGCTCTCCGTTCCTGTGTGTGTGTTTCAGATTTGCACATGAACACAGATGGTGTCTGTCCCAGTGAAACACATGGGGGATTTGCTCAGTAAAGTCCATGAAAGAATTGATTTTATTCATCACTGTCTAGTTAAAACATATCACAGAAAGAATGGATCAGGTTCTCAGGTTGTAGAAACTCCATCAAATTCAGTTCCTGTGAGAATCCCTAGCTTTGTTCTGAGGAGAAAAAGCACTGCAACCCTTCCTACAAATACCAGAGAAAATTGGAAATTAATAGGAAAGCTTCTCCTGACGCCCCTGCAGTACTGACAGTGCTGTTCACAACAGTGATCTCACACTACCTACCAGGTATTAACCAGGCCTTTAACTCCCTGTTAAACTTTATGTAGGCAATAAATGAGCATGCACCAGAAGTTAACAGTGTGATCATCTGCATCATCAGGACTAATCACTGTCCCTTTCAGCCTCCAAGAGCCTTGGAACCATCCTGACTCACAGGACTGATTTTCACTGAATTTTGCTATAAACACTGACATTCCCTGACATTAAAGGAATAGGGTTTAATAGTTTATGAGAGCCAGGCTGTTACAGCCTCTCATTTCCTTCTTTGTATTGAATGAGCATCAAGATTCTTTAGATATCAGATCTAATCTCTGGAGAATTGTCCACTTCTTTTTAAAGTGCCTTTCATACCTTGTGCACTCATGTCCTCTGATTGCTGTCATGACTGTCAGACTTACATCCCAGTTTCTGGCAGACACCAGAGCTCAGAGTATTTTACACACTGCGTTTGTACCTGAGGGTCCTGCTGCTTCCTTGGGACCTTCCCTGGTCCTTGCACGTCACCTCCAGCAGGGAGAGCACAACCTGTTCCTCCAAGGCAGCTCCACAGCCCTCAGGTGAGCATTACCTGGGCACACAGAGGGACCCAAGTGCTTCTGCCCTGCAAATTGCAGAGGCAGGGAGCAGCAGCTGTTGTGGGAGTGCAGTGGTCTGTGCTCCTCACCACGGCATGGCTGCTACTCTGTTTTATTTTATCAAATATTTCCCACATACATTAAAAAGTATGGCTCCCATTATCCTGGATTTATGCAGAGACAGCCTAGTTTGTGCTGGGAAAGCTGAGGAGATGAGGAACAGCAGCCCCTTACACAGCGTTTGCTTTGCAGAACATGTACTTATGAAATATGCATGTGCTGAGACGTGATTAGGATGCAATTCCTCATTTTGATTAAAATGCTGCTTCCTTTATGTTTACTGAGCTTCACAAAACAGCCTGATTTGTATGCTTACATAGTATTTTTTGGGGTTTTTTTTAATAAACTAAATTTAACTTCACTGCTATGTGTGCAAAAATGAATGCAAATATGCAAATTTCTATATCTTACAGTTATTAACCTGAGAAATAAACTATTAACTCCAAGCCCAAAATGATGGCTTTATTTTTGGGGTGAGGGGCTAGGGTGCTGACATTATTTTTAATCACCCTTTTTGCCCAGGGTTGCATGCCCCAATGCTGCCAGATGCATCAGGCCTGGAAAAGAAGGTCACTGTTAGACCCCGAGCCTAAGTTAGACAACCCCATTTTCAGTATCCCATCAAAAGCCTTTTCTACTGGAATTCCTGAAGTTGTCAGGATCTGTAAAAAATTTCATAGTCTAGTGAAAATTGAAACTCATATGGAGTAAGCTGCATTAGATGGCAAAATGGGCCTTTCTCACAAATGGCAGAAAACAAGCCTTAGGGGACAGAAAAGAGATTTATTTTCTAGGAAAAGATGCAGTAATTTTGTTTTCCTGGCCATTTTACTAGTGCTTTTATTACAGATTTTCTATTAGTCACTCCTGTGCCTACACTCCACCAGGGCCTGACAACATCCAGTAGCACAGTGTTCTGAAATCGAGCTGGCTCCTGAATCAGATTCTGTTATTAATTTAATGTCTCATATATCACTGCCTGTGAAAGACCTGCCAGAAGCCTTTTCACAGTGAAGATATCACTGGTCTTTGAGCCCCTAACAGTGTCCTATCTGCTATCCTATTTTGAGACAATAAAGTTCCTATTTCTTTGACAATGCCCAGCCTCCCTTCAGTCCTCAATTTCAATTAAAACAGAACAAAGATCTTAAGGCAATGTTCTGGTATCACTCACTGGGTATCTCTAACCTTCAGCAACAGGCACTGGGAAAACTGGGAGCTGGTCAAATTTGGCACAGCTCCTTGTTCAAAGAAAACAAGTCTCTTACAACCCCCACAAATCTGTTCAAACAGAAGGTGTTACTGAATTCTTCCTACAAGAAAACGTCTGCCAGTGCCAGGATCCATCCACTCCATTTTGTGTGCTGATAAGAGAATCCATGGGAGTAACTGTGTGATTTCATTCCCCACTCTTCAGTGAAATATTAATGAGCTTTTTTTATTCTCCTCAGCTTCTCAGAAGTGTTACACCGTTTATCTCCTGCCAGATTTGAATGAGGACAACAGCAAAGGTCACCATGACAATGGTAACTGTGAACTGCTTAAGCACAGGATGCTTTTAGCTCTGAGCATTGCCAAGGCCACTTACAGATGTAGTAGGAATCCTAAATGCCTGCTTATCTGCCATTGAAAGAATCTCAATCAAACAGCAAATCGTGATCAGAGCAGCAAGTCCCTGTGGCGTACATTGGGCACTTAATGCAAGTGCAGCACTGCAGCCACGAGCAGACAATAAATATGGGTCTGTATAATTGTTAGGAGACATTTAAGAGAAAATACATGAAAGTGGAAAAAGGAAACAAAATGACTAAGCCAAATTCCAGTGGAAATTATATCACAATCTGAAAAAACTAAGTCAGCGGCTCCCCAAAGGCACAGAAAATGGCACATGTTGTCCAAACACAACTCAAATTGCGAAACAAGTTGCAGGTGAAACAGCAGAAGGAACATCTGCAGCACAAATGAACGAGGCTTGTGTTGGCGCTCAGGGCTAACAGAAAAGTCTTTGCCTGCTGCAGGAGTAATGATCCATCCCGTGTGGTTAATGGGCGGCAGATGCGTCAGTGTGACGTCCGTGGGCTGACGTGAGTGGGAAATTCACTGTTCCCCCGAGAGCTGCACTCCAAGGCTCTCACCCGGGCACGGAGCTGCTGCACAGCTCTGCTTCCCACCACCCTCACCTCTGCTCCCCTCCCTGCCCAGCAAAACCTACGGCAGGAAAATTCAATTTTCCACAACGTGCTAAGAAAAACTGAAAGAAAGATCCTTCACTTATTTACTGTCTTCCCAGGAGAAAACCCACCCTGCCTTTATAAATTGCATTCTCCAAGCTCAAGAGTAAAATGACTGTCCTTACATCATGGAGCGGAAACAATGAAGTAATTTCCATGGATAGTTCCTTTCCTCGCTGCTCACATGCTGGAGGGGAGAGAGAGGAGTCTCTCCCTGCATCACCACCACCCCAAGGAGGGCCTGGATTAGGGTAAGAGCAACACAGGGAGACATTTTTACTTCTTCTTAACTTCCTCTGCACTCATTTTCCCATAATGCCTCATTTTTTCTTATCTGTTTTCAGATAAGATCCACTCAGGGTGAGGACAGCAAATGGCAGAGCTGCCATGTGCACGTGAGGGCACTGCCACGAGGGGACAGACACTGACAACAGCAACAGGGGATGCCTGAAGCCTCAGCTTCTGTATGGAATCCCCTGGAATAGGAAACTGCCATCAGAAACCAGCATTTCACCTCAGGCCACGGGATGAGAAGTTTTAAAGACCTTCTGTCAGCTCTGACAGTCACACCCTCCTGCTGAATGCAGAGAGAACCAGCAGAAGAAAGAAGAACCCATGGCTGTGTTCTGTACCCTAACCTGTTCAGAAAGCCCCAGAACTCAATACAAGTCAAACTAGTGCTCAGAACAAGCTAACTGCTCTAAATGGGACATTGTAGAACATAATGAACTTTCATTATTCATTCTCACCCTGAAATCTGCCTGAACATCTGGGCTTGTTGGGATTTCAAGTGGGATTGTTCAGACAAAATTACAGAAGAATTTGCAGTGTGTGAGAGGAGGTTCTGGTAGCATCAAAGGAAGAAAATCCAAGCTTTACAGGGTCTCATATGACATCATTTAAAAATTTGAACTTTCACTCTGCTCATATCCACCTCATCTGTTGCTTTTATGACTGTTCAGGGGTGCCCACTTCATGGCTCTCTCTTAGTTTTCACCACTGCGTTCAGAAAGTAAGGCTCACGTCACATGCTCAGGGCAGCCCAGCACTTCTCAGTAAAGGTTAAAACAGAACAATTAAATAAACATTAATGTCCATCACATACACTGACCTCTGCCAAAAGCTGGGATCAGTGAGAATGGGGGAGACAGGACTGTGTTGCACTTCTGCCTTGTTCTGTCCTGATGTATCGAGTTTAGTCCTTCTTGACAATCCTGAGTGGCTTTTGTTCTGTTTTTACCTCCTCAAACATAGGATAATGTCTCTAAAAGCAGAGTGAGAACATCAAAAGAGCTTCTGGAGCCAAAGTTCAGTCCCTGGAATCAAGGAACCCAGTGTCTGACAAAGCTCCCAGAACCCACAGTGATGCCAGAAACGCTCCCAGACCTGTATCTTGCTCTGCTAAAGCCTGGAGCAGTCACTCCCAAACCTGCATCCTGTCAGGAGATATCACACTGCTAAAACGTTCCAGGGATGTGGAGCCAACACTCCTGCAGCCAAGGAAAGGTTTCCTCTCAGGAAAACAGTTTGAGATAGTCTTGAACTAATTATAACAGAATTTGGAAGAGGCTGTGAGATTTTCCAAAATAGGGAAATCCTAAGTACTGAACTGAATTTATTTAGGGAATAATAAATAAACCCCCTAAAATTAAGGACAAAGCAAGTTGTAATTGGGAATACTGAAGGATTTTCCTTTATGAAATTGCAACCTTGATCTCCTGTGGAGTTGCTATTAACACTTGACCTGTCCCCAGGCTCTGGCACCGTGGAGCTCTCTCTTCCAGCGGAGGGAGAACGGAACAGGTAAATAGGCATTCAGGAGAGTGGCTCAGAGAAGAACCACCACAAACCACTTTCCCATTTGTTTGGATTCCTGTCCCAGTTTGGTGGCTGATGAGCATCAGGTTATTGCAACATTTGTCCTTATCTTTATGCATTGTCAGGACTCCCGGCACAGAATAAGGCCCCATTTTCCAACTTGCATTTCTGGTTTGTTTTTTTTTCATCTCTGTTAAATACCTGTAAATTTATACTGGTCATACAACTTATCTACTCTAAATGTCTCTGTTCTTGCTCAGCTGCTTTGAGCAGAAAGCCTGGCAGCAGAAATATGCAAGATAACTGCATGTACAAAGAAAAATAAATAGATATGAGTCACAAAAAACACAGCTCTTGCTCACATGGCTGTGCTAAAAGAGCCAAGTTCTGCCCTCAGTCACCCCTTCAAAGGGGTAAAGAAATGACAGCTCAGGTTGGGGCACACCACCACTGGATGCGATGGAGCTCACATCCATTTTCATCATTAAATGATAAAACATGGATGTTCCATGAAGAAGCTTCACTCCAAAATTCTGGAGGGCAGGAATGACTGAAAAATGACAAGTAGCAATTGAGCTAAAGAAGCTCCTCGAATCAGCTGGTTGGCCCAAGCACAGTGCTGTCCCACACACACAGACCCTTCTGGGATCATGGCTGGCCCAAGCACAGTGCTGTCCCACACACACAGATCCTTCTCAGATCATGGCTGGCCCAAGCACAGTGCTGTCCCACACACACAGATCCCTCTGGGATCATGGCTGGCCCAAGCACAGTGCTGTCCCACACACACAGACCCTTCTGGGATCATGGCTGGCCCAAGCACAGTGCTGTCCCACACACACAGACCCTTCTGGGATCATGGCTGGCCCAAGCACAGTGCTGTCCCACACACACAGGGACACGTGGAGCTGTGGAAGCCATTGATGGGAAAGCACAGAAACCTCATCTCAGCAGTGAGGAGCAGCACGGGGGATGGATGCAGACGGGGAAGGGGTGGCAGTGGTGGCAGTGGTGGCAGCACAGGCTGCAGTCTCCAGCTCAGTCAGTAACTAATTCACTAGCACACATCCCCCAGACTGGCAGCACAAGGGGATGTTCCCTCTCGTTGCTGTGCAGACCTCATTACAGGAACTGATCAGGTACACTCCTTTCCAGACTGAGCTGCAATCACTGGTGATTACCACCCTATTAAACTCAGTGGAATTACTTAAGTGCTTCCTCTGGAATTAGTGCAGTTATCAGCATGGCTAATGGCAAGTGGTTTCAGTCACTTCACCGCACACTTATGTTTAACTTTATATAATGAAATAAAAATGACATCTTGACACAGTGTGAAGTGGAATACCTTCTTTCTCAGTGTCTGCTCAGTTCAAGTATTTCCTCTGTGTGTTTTCCGGAGCGGGTGTTTGCTCATGATTTTCCTGCACATTTTCCTGCTCTTTAGCAGTGAATCAGCAGCTGGAATGCCACAGAAGGGGAGCAGCAATCACAGCAAAGACTAATGATGCTTTAAAGGACTGCTAATAAATACACACAGTGTGAAAAACCTGCTTTGAGCTGAAGAAACTGGAGTAAGGACAGACCAGCTCCTGTGGGTTTTAGGCACCCATTTTTTCCAGATGTGCCACCAGTGTCCATGACAAGACCCAGAGAAAGGGCCTGGATGTGTATAAGTGTTTCTCACAAAACCATTTTCATCTGTACACGTAAATTTAAAATTTCATGTAGTGAATATGCTTTTTATAACAATTAAGTTATATATATAAGTATTTGTGTATATATATATAAACAATAGAAGTTATATACAGGCAATTTTAAGCCAAGCAACACACTGAGAAACGAGCAGAGCTGTACTGGTCGCTTCTGTAGGATGAGGTGCTAAAACCACCAGGGAAGTGGGGGAAAATAGTACAAAAAACATTACAGACTTTTGTCCTGAAGTGAATCCAATGAAACTTCCATTGGAGGTGTTTTCTCCAGCTCCAGCAGCTCTGTAGCTGTGCTGGGGAGCACTGCGGAGGGGCAGCTCCGGCCCGGGCAGTGCCCGCAGGGGCGCGGGGCACTCGGGGTGCCGCAGTCTGTGTTCCCGGGAGCTCCGGCAGCGCACGGCTGGGAAGGGGAACGCTGGCTGGCAGCAGAGGGAGCTGCTGGCCCGCGTTTCCAGCCCGCAGCCCCGGGCACACACGGCAGGACACCGGGACCGGGCCAGCCCGCGGGTGCCAGCGGCCGCGGGGCTCGGGCCAAGGCCAGCGCTGTGTCTGAGCCCAAGGAGGCTCCAGGCAGGTAAAAGCTGGGGTTTAGCTCCTTCCTGCCTTTCCTGGTCAGGTTAGTCCGGCAGAGAGCCTTGGGTATCCTCAGTGTCCCAGGGCAGTGCTGTGCCCGGGGCCGGGGCCGGGGAACACCACACTGGCAAACTGAAATCAGCCTCTTATTTACTGCCAAACATCTACAGTGACACCTTCCTAATTCCTGCCGCTTTCTGTAGCTCACACTTGTGTGTCAGATTTCTGCCTTCCCTCCGGCAGCCCAGAGCCCTCCCTGAGCCCAGCCCCTGTGCACCCTCCCTGCAGGGACAGTGGCCTGCCCACAGTGACAGCGGGCAGAGGTGAGTCCCTCACACACGGGACACGCAGCACAACACACACAGCTTCAATTCAGCAGGACTGCTGCTGCTGCTGCTTTACTAAAGCTCCTTTAAAGGGTGTCGTTTCTTTGCCCTGTAAGATACTTCTGTGATCTCCACACATGACTGAGTGGCAAAGGAAAGAACTTGTACACCTATTTCTAAACCTGGCTTCAGCTGCTCTCCCGTGGGTCACCCTGAGGTGTTTTGCCACCACTATGGGTTTGCACAATCCTGCACACTCAGGATCTTCACTGACACCTTGATGACATTCAGGAAGTCACTGAACTTTACCCCCAAGTCTTCTGTACCTAAATATTCAAAGGAACAAAAATAAAACTTATACAAGATTGGTATAGGGTGAACAAATGATCCAATTCCTCAGAGCCTCATTATACAAAGTTAGGTAAAGGGAAAATCCATAAGAATGGAATGGGAAAATTAAAGACTACACACAGATGCTGAAGAGCCTAATCAAAGTTGTTTGGTTTTTTTTCATGTCCTTATAGCAAGGATGAGTAACTGGAAGATAGTGCCTATACCTTCCCTTTCAGTTACTTTATCAGTGAAAATGTGACTCAACCTGTTTTCTGCATCCACAAATAAGGAGATAATTTACTGAGGTTCCAGCTCACCCATGGGAATCAAGAGGAAAGGCTGAGTTCCTTCCTGTCCCCTGTGTATTAGAGGTGACACTGTGACACACCTATCGTGACACACTCACTTGGTGCAGGTTCTGTTGGGTCTCATGACAATTTCTCTTGCCTTGTTTCTGAAGCAGAGCCAGGCTGGCTGTGCCTGTGGGGTGACACATTGCTGGGAACCTGCTCACTCGGGGGTGCTTTGAACTGCAGCACCTGAAGTGGAGCACTGACCTATGCTTTCATCACTGAACCACTTTCTATCTCCCTAACCCTGGCCACAGATCAATACTTCAGGGATCTCTGGAGTTAAAACATTTTATCTCAATTCTGCTGCTGCTTGTGAATTGGCCTGAGTGGGTTTGCAGGGCTGGGAGAGCAGAGTTTGGCTGGAGGAGTGCTTTCTTTTGTTCCATTGTGGCATTCCTACTGCTCACCCCACAGCAAGAGCAAAACAAAACAGATTTGTGAGGTCGACTCTTAAAGAATCCTCTCAGCCAAGTCAGAGATGCCTGCATTGTGCAAGGTCTGGAGGCAGTTGGGGGAGTTCAGCCATATAAAAAAGTGTTTGTTTTAAGTGCCCTCCCCTTTGTTTCAGGAGAACAATGTCCTGAAGGATCTCTCTTCCCTCCCCATCCCCAAGGGCTTTGACAAAGGGAAGCAGCTTCTCATGGCAGATCCAAGCCCAGGGGATGGATGTGCATCCAAATCCAGGTGTCCCAGAGATGCCTCTGAGCCCTCTGGTGTCTTCCTAAAGCAAAGCACAACTGCCAGAAGCTCTTCCCTCCTGTTGGGAACCCAGAACAGTGTTCTGTGGCAAAATCAGGTACGAACAAGTACTGAAATACGCCTGGATAGCAGAAGAGACTTCTTTAAAATGCACATTTTCTGTGTACTTTTTGTTTGTCCCACAGCACATCATAGTTCTATAGTGCATGGAGAGGACTCAGCAGAAGCAGCAACACAAAGGCCTTCATAAGGAAGAAAACTCCCTCTTTTTAGAATACCCCTGCCCTTTGGAGAGCTGGAGTACCTGCCACTGGAATTCAGTCAGCATTCTTCTTGTCTAATCTCCACTTGATGAGCTCACACAGGCCTCAATGACTCAGTGTGTTTATTATTTTTAACAGGAATTTTACAGTCTCTCACCTACTTTTAGGCCACTATGTTACCTTTTTTACATTTCATTATGGAAAAAAGCAATCATTTCTAATAAAACCTTGGAAATTTCTGCATGTGCTTCAACCTAGTCCTAAAACAATGCTAAAGAACTGACAAGGGCTTAAAGAGATTTAAAAGGATGATAAAAGATTCAAAGACTGCATCTTTGATCTCAAATGATATTCTAAGCTGTGTTATTAAATTAAGTCTAACTTAAATGTCACATATATGAAATATTCTAATTGGATTAAGGTTAATGTATATATGGAAAGCATCTCATAGAACTTCTCTTTTAAACTCTGCATTCTGTGCTAAGTAATTAGAATTCACCCAAACTGAGGTAATAGTTAATCTCTCCTCATTTGCAGTAATCACCACCCAAAGTCCTCTGAATTCTTTGTAGTGGTTCATGGGCACTCCCAGGGGGTCTGTGGAGTTGTTCTTGTCAAGTATTTCCCAGTTTTCAGCAGTGTTTGCTGTAAAAAGGCAGTCCCTGAGAGCTTTCAGGAATTTTTGGGAACACTTAAGACCTCCCTACTTGTCTGCTCCAAGTCCCTCTCCCTTGTGTGTTTCTCACGTGGGAATTTATTTACACTAAAATTTGCTGTTTCAGGAGAAGTAGCACAGCACAGAACTGTGTCCCCTTGTGCAGATGGGAGCAGCTGGAGCTGAAAGCAGCACAGGAGACTCTAATGCTGCCGAGCATAAATCCTGCAAGAAGAAATAAAGAGCACAGCAGTGCAGAACGTGGGGAGAGAAGCTGCACTCCCCTCACTCCAGGCAGGAGCCGGCCTATTTAACTCCTTCTAGCCAAGGCCATGGCCCAGAGCAGCTCAATATTATGTTGCCCCCAGAAAGGGAAATGATGAAGAGCAGGAAGGTGACACATGAGGAGCTAAGGATGTATCAAACCCCTTTCCCACTGCTGTCACCACAGGAGGGGCTGCACTAGGAAGGCTGCAGAAAATTAGCTCAGCATGATCAGACACTGGAGTGAGTTTTCCCAGAAGGGCAGTCTTGGAAAAAAGGAGCTCAGGCGAATTTCCATGTGGAAATCAATCCAGGCATAAATGCTCTGGCTGGACAGTGTCATCCAGCTCCTGGCATTCATTCCCACAGCCCCTATGGGTACCTGCAGGGGAACCCAGTGGCAGGTGACATAATTTTAATACCTGTCTTCCACAGACATTTGCTGCACCAGGCAGAAAGGAAGACTTAGTTCTCTTTTTGACTCCTCGAAGCCAGATTCTACCTGTCTTTCCTCTGAGTTTCAAGCCCTGGTGTGTGAAGAATAAAAGAAATGTATGCCACATGGTCAATGTTCCCTGAAATCCCTTCTGAGTTCCAGAGTGTCTCAAAAGTTATAGGGACTTGTGCAGTTTGGCTCAGACAGAACAGATCTCTAACTTCAGTGCATGTACACCTCAGGAATTTTTATGACAGATTATCACTCGTTTTTTCTCACAGAACTTTATGGGAGTCTGACTGAATCGGACATGAATGAGGGCTGAATCAAAACCTCAGGACCTGGTTCACTGGACACTTAAGATGTAGAAGTAGCATCCCAGAGTTAAGTTCCAGAGTGAAAAAAAAATCAATTTTCAGTGGAAGCTCTCAGGACTGACTCATTTGAGTAGGTTTTCTCACCTTCCTGATGTTTCTGAAACTCTTTCAAGCCCGTCTGTAACACAGCTCTGGAAAACTGTCCTCAGGTTCTGGTCATCTTTCATAGAACAGAATTTACTCTGTTTGCCCCTTCCCTGTAACTCTATGGACACACCAGCTGGGATATTGCAAGTTCAAATAGGCAACTTCTGTGTACAGCAACATTAATGAAGATCTGTGGATCTGTATTTTTACCATCACTGGGTACCAGAACTTACAGGCTTTAATTCATTCCTGGCTGTAAGGAAGAGAAAGCTCTATAATCCTTTTATTATAACTTAATAATCCATCATTCCTTTAGCACTGCCCCACTGCTGTTGCCAACTAACACTTCTAAGTGGGAATATTGCCGTTTGGAACAGCTGCATGTGCATTTCTATACAAGTGATAGGGAAGACAAGAATTGTGAGGGATCTCTTTTCTTCCCCCCCCATGACCATCTTGGCTACATGAGGTTATTTTCCATCGGGAATGAGAGCAGTCCTAGTCAGGCTTCCTCATTTTGAGCTGTCAGTTGACAAAGACTGGAAAATTGCTGTTGACAATGGTGTGTTATTTTCTGTTCTCAGATTCTAACCAGCTTCAGATGGGGCACACACGAGGCTCGATGACCTCAGCCAGCCCTACCTGACAGCACAGACTGCTCATGTCTCAGAGCTGCTTTTTGGTGGGATTCCAGCACAGTAAACCAAGTCCACCCCACCTAGGAACACACACAAACCTGCACTGCACTGTGCTCTTCTGCCCTCCTGTGCAGAGAGTCCTTGCAAAGGAAACCCTCTGGCTCCCATGGACGAGGTTGGAGCTACCCCACGTTGTTCCTCTGCACCCGAACGAGAAGGAGAGCCAGGAGCAGTGCAGGGTCTCCATCAGCACCCATCCACACCAGGAGCTGCTCTGCACAAGGGGCAGGAGAAGGCCACTCAAGCTGCAATCTGACCCATTTATGTGTGGCACTGCCTTGGATTAAATCTGCCATGCTGCTGCAAAGCAATTCTCCTTCAGACAGAGATGCCTTCAGGAATGCACACACACGTGGGAGCTGGAGCAGGAGAATGTGTGTGGATTTGAAAACAGGATGAGCTGACTTTGCTTTGAGTTTGGCTGGTGACAGCATGCCAGGGGTGGCTGCCCCCACACAGAGCAGGCAGAGCTGCCCCTCCAAGGCTGCCAGCATGGTCCCTGGCACAGGCACAGCACCCCAGGCTGCAGAGCACTGCCTACTCAAGGATTTGCTCACACATTAAACAAGGTAATTTCAGCTCATTTGGATCTTGACCTGTTTGAGGAAGTGTTGAGTAAAAGCTGAAGGGCTGTAAGCAGAGATTCCACCCAGACTCACAGTTCCAGCTGAGGCATAAGGACTGAATTGGGACAGAAACACTCACCAAAGCTCAGGTGTAAGCACCATTCAAGTCTCCTTGGCTGGGAAATCAACATTTCCTTGGCATCAGCTTCTCTCCACTGTTTCCTAGAAGGAGGGAGAAGAAAAAAAAAAATAGAAGTTTGGGAATAATTATTTGCAGTGAGCCCTGCCTAGGGAAGTGCTTCTCCACCAACCCTCCTTTTAAATATTTCTAATAATGGGATGCAGACACTTACACCTGTGAATTACAGAGGTAATTTGCACCCACTTAGAGCTCCATTTGAGGAGGTATAAAAATACCCCAATAACAGGAATCTGGTCCATTCCTTATAACCATTATTACAAATGAAACTACAATAATAATTTTAGCTTCAGTAATAACATGAAAATCAGGCAGAAATGTGCCTTTGAACATTCTGTGACAATCTCTTCTGCCACTAAATGTATGAACATTGTTCCTGCAAAAGTTCTCCTTGCTCTTTCATCCTCCTGCCCCCTTCAGCCACCCTCTTCACAAGAATGGAATGATACTGGAAGAAATCAAAGTGCCCCAAGATTGTCCCGAGACACCTCAATACTCAGGTTCACTGAACAGTGTCAAGGAGGTGCTCAGAGGCTGCATCCCTGCAATCCTGACCTCCTGGGATGTCAGATACACTCTGCATGCTCCCCTCCACAGGGAGCCTGCCTGCACACTGATAATGCACATGGAATGTTGGGGATCCAGGGATACAGCATTCAAAGGAAAGGGACTAAACAATAGCACCTAGCACAAAAAGGCATTTATGTCAATCCTGCCTGGGGACATTCTGTGTGTAAATGCTTTCTGATACAAGTGCTGCATAAACAGACATCAGTTAAACCCTGGAAGTGAGCAAGCTCAAACTTTTCATGAAGAAATGCCTAGAGAACAAAAGATCTTTTTTTTCCAGGGATTCTTCCACATACGCTAGAACAGCACTAAGATATTTTGGGAATGCTGCTCCCTCTGTCAAATTGACTCTAGATTCTCCATGACAGGTAATTGTGGCAGGTAACAGAGCAGATGACCTGAGATTGTCCAAACAGATTCGAGTGAGCAGGAAAATGAAGGGGTTTGAAGGCAAGCCATTTGGATCATCCCTCTCTGCAGTTACAGCTGTCATACTCCACATGACAGCTACAACTTCAATTTCTTTCAGCTTGATTTGATCCTTGTGTGACAACCCATCAAATTCAGGACTCAATCCCACAACTGTATCATAACTTTCCCTAAAATTCACAGAAATCACACTGCTTCTAATTCTTTAAATTAAATTAAATTAATGCAATTAAAACTCTCCCCAACCTTTGACAAATATTTTCAGTGAGAGTGCAGCACCTCCCTAAGTAAATGTGCACCCTGGGGGAATTACATCCACCCAGGTGGAGTTACAGCACTGTAGCTTTACTCACATCTTTTACCATGCCCTGGAATTTCCCTTTTGCTCTCCTGATTGACTGCTTCCCTCGGACACCTGTGTGTTTGGATGTTCCTCTGACAGTAGGCCTGATCAGGGGACACCTGTAAAACAGTTCACAAATCACTGTGGAATTGGTGATTATTGCCCCTCAGTGATGGATGATTTCCTCCTCTCTGCCAACCTGTCTGCCTGGGAGTGCCCTCCAAGAACAGAGACCAGCAAAGACACCCATCAGGAGAAAGGAACATCAGGATGAAGTACGTGGAAAGCAACCTCTCCTCTCCATAAGGCAGCTGAAAACCATGGCAGTGCAAGAGCAAGGCCTGCACAGAACCCACCACTGGCTCAGGGAACCCTTCCAATGTAAGACTGAAGCAAAGTCTGTGCTGCAGGAGGGTGCAGGCAGTGGTTCATCCCAGTCCTGGGCTGCTTGGCAGGGCAGTTCTGGCACCCCG
Source organism: Vireo altiloquus (assembly GCA_013396875.1). Lineage (NCBI taxonomy): Eukaryota > Metazoa > Chordata > Aves > Passeriformes > Vireonidae > Vireo > Vireo altiloquus. The sequence continues at coordinate 70,497 of VZRF01001470.1, forward strand.
AGCCCTCTGTGCTGGTTGCTGAGCCCACCAGACCTGGCAGGGCTGTGAATACCAGTAAGGAGCAGCCACGAGTGTCACTTCTGACTAAAACTCTTGCTGGTGAGCACTCAGAAGGAATATGCATCACCTTCCCAGTTTTGTGAACACATCTCTGATTTGGAAGCGCACTGTTGTGTACAGGATTGGTTCAGTGTCCCAACCTCCCTTCAGAAAGTGGGTACAGGAGTGCAGAGAGGCCACACAACATCCAGCCCAACCCTGCTGTCACCAGCACCTTTGCCAGCTCAGGGACACCCACGTTTCCCAAAGCCCAGCACAGGTACCTGGATCAAATAGAGATGCACAGGACAAGGAAAACCAAGAAAAGTTCTCCCTTAGCACTCCTCACCAAGAGCCTCCATCCCAAGGATCCGTGGGTTTAGTGTGGGGCAGCTTACACATCCCGGGAGAAGACTTGAGCTGTCTCCTGGGAAGAGCTCAGCTCCAGGCTCACCTGAGCCTCCCCACACAGAACTATTCCAGACATCCTGAGTAATTTCCTCTGTTTACCCGGCCCAGGTGTTTCCTTCTGCCAGGCGAAGGCTGCTGGGGTTTGCAGAGGGTGTCCTGCCAGAGCCCTCACCTGGCACCCCTGGCAGCTCCTCCGTGCCCCCAGGCTGGGGGAGCAGCGTTGAGCCCCCCAGAGAACACCTGGGCACCTGGGCGAGCTCCTGGCACAGCTTCTCCCTCATCTCGTGCAGTTTGTGAATAAAGCCTTCCTACGAGCCCTGTGCAGGCTGGGGCTGTCAGTCATGGCACAATAGCAGTGCCTCGCCTTAATCACAGCCTTTCATCAGCTGCTGCTTTGGGGGCTCCCACTAACAGCCCCCCTCTGCCTGCTGCTCCAGCCTCACCCCTCCTAGGATCTCTGCCTTCGCTTGTTTACATCTGACATTGCAAAATTAATCACAAATCAAGAAAATCCATTCACCTTACTGGACCCTGCTAAGTGTAAAATAAAGACACTAGAGGAATAAAACTTAATTTTAGCCCAATGCAAACAAGTCTAAATTAAGAATTTTGGTTATTGAAAAGCAGATGGGACGGTGAGGCATTACATGATCACTGCTACGATGGCTGATTCATAAACATGAAAATACTATTTCATCAAAATCCATTCTTCATAGTAATGAACATATAACTAAGGTCCATTAAACCAAGTTATTATCTTAAAATATCCCATTGCAGTGATAGAAACTAAATACAGTTTATTACTGCAGGATAAAAAAAATATATTCTCTTACTTCAGGATAAAAACATATACTTAATTTTTATTTTTTCTTTGTTCAGGGGTACATCAAATGCATCAGCTTCATCAGCCACAATTCTGTATGGTGGAAGTTGAAAGTATTATGTAAATCAAGATTAATTCTCTTGGCAACAGCAGAGGACCAAAAGTCCTGTCTGAAATTCTGTAAGTACAGGACAATAACTTGTATGGCATTTGTTGTCCTTGGAGTTCCCTGAGCTCCTCTCCAGGACAGCTCTGAGCTGGGCAAGGCTCTAGCAGACACAGGAGCAAGAGGAGTGTTCTGGCATTAGGCTGGGATACACTTCAGAGGTTTTGTGGATGCAAAGATGAATCTCATCTCATTCACTCTGAGCTTTAGAGCCAAAGCTGATGGCTGTATTCAGTCAATCACTCAATCTAACCTCACCTCACTCCTGTGGAAAGTCTCCCAGCAACAGTGGCAGAGAAAGCAGTGGGGGTGTCACTGGAGCCCACTGGGGGCAGAGCTCAGGAACAGAAAATATTCCTGAAGCTTCACAGAACTCCATTATCAAGGGCGACCTAAATGCTGGGTTTTTGATAAAGTCTGAAAATGAGTCAATGGAATATGACCTCAAGTCCTACTCTGGAAAATCCAAGTGATTATTCCACAGGAATTAGGAAGCCAGACACTACTCAGATCTCCAGGATTCCAATGCATTAATTTTCTGAGAGTTTTTACAGAGGTCTCTATCACAATTAGCTCTTCCCATTAGCCTTCCATTTCTACAGGAGTCAATCCCATCCAAGCACATCCAAACCCTTAAAGGTCCAGTTGATGCAAGTGCATATCCTCCCTTTAAGTCCTTTGGCACAAAAAGAATTTGGCTTTACTGCTATACGAAACATTCATTTCAGCATTTTAACATAGACTGGCAGGAATGAAACAATGGTCTGTGCCTGACTTTGTTTTCAGGAGTTCCTAAGAGCTTTCCCTCTACAGAGGAGCTGAAGTCCAGTTCCTGCAGAAGCTCAGTCTGTAACTACCAGAGGATTAGGAATGATCTGACACTTATCCACAGTGCCCTTATCGAAGGGCTGGAACTCTGCTCCCAGTGAGGTACAGGAGTACCTGGGATCTGAGGGAAGCAGCTCAGATCCTGAACAGAAGCAGAAGAAGGCAGGCCCAGGTGCTCTAAACCCCCTGTGCCTGGAGCATTCCAGGTGCAGGCAGCAGCACCTGCAGGGCTCAGTCCAAGCCCACAACCCCCGAGGAGCACCCAAACCATCCCCATTTCACTGCCAGGGTGCCACTGCCAGAGGAGCTCCCAAACCATCCCCATTTCACTGCCAGGGTGCCACTGCCAGAGGAGCACCCACACCATCCCCATTTCACTGCCAGGGTGCCACTGCCAGAGGAGCACCCAAACCATCCCCATTTCACTGCCAGGGTGCCACTGCCTGCTCAGGGCTGTGCTGGGACAGCCCAAGTCACAGACGGCATTATGCAACAGGGAAATGAAACATTCAGAGGCTCCTTCCCCTGGCTATGGCTCCTCATTCACTCAGTGATCTCCCAGGATTCCATAGAGAAGGAAATGGGTTAAACTGATGAGGTATTTTTAATGTGTGTTGACAAAGGTCCAGAGTGAATGTAGAGTTACATTAGTTAAATTGGGACTGCTCTGCTCAGCCCCAGTAGGAATGTCTTCCTCTTTTATTATTTAAAGCTTCTGGGTTTTTTAATATTTCATTATGTAGAAAGAAGAAATACATCAGATGCAAATCCACTGGGAAAATATTCCTACATTTTCTGTAAAATCACATTGAAGAAGCCATGGAAAATTGTTTTATTTTCACACTATCTTTACACTTAATTTGTACACTTAATTTTTTTCCTTTTCTTTCTCTAATTCCACTGTAGGGTACAAAGAAGGAGGAAAGGAAAAGTACATTTTTATACTCAGCTTGGACAGAGTATGGCAAGGATAAAGATCAGCCACATCATTTCCATCCTTGTGGTTTCAGCCACCACAGTGGCAAGCAGAGGAGTACAGCCTAGAAGAAAAACTCAAATTGAGATCCTCCTCAGTGATAAACTGTCTGTTGTCACCTAAGAGGACAACTTCACATGGATTTTGTAGCTGGTCCAGGAAGATAATAAAGTAATGCCTTATCAGGTCTGTGAGTTAGTAACCTGAGTTACTTTGGATGCCACCAGGGTGCTTCCCCAGGCAAGGGGAGGCTACACAGACCCAAACTCTCCTTACAGCAAATCCTCCTGCACTGTCATTCCTGGAATCCTTCTACAGGGAATTTCCTTCCTTTCCTTTTCCTTTGAGGGCAGAATTCAGCACTGGCTGGTTTGATGTGGTTGCTTTTGTACATGTGAGCAATCTGTTCACACCCACTCAGATCTGGCTGAGTGGCACGTGGTGCCCACTTTTCCCTCCATTCTGAAGTGTTCAGGTGTGAACTACAGCACTGTGGGGACTTTTCAGGGAGACCCCAATCCAGATGGCAACTGGGCTTAAAATTATATACAGGCACAAGTTCCTGGGTGAAAGAATGCATGTCTTGTATTACAAACAGCCTGAACATAAACAGATTTTACTGTTATTGCTTTTGATAAACTCTTTCTCCCCTTCCAAGGTTTTCTATCATTTCACACTTATGGGAAAAAGTCCCAAAAGCTTTTCAAATGGGATTCAGCCGCAGCTGCTCTATCATAAATCTAGAGAATTAAAATGTGCAGTGAGACAGTTTGGCTAAACAACATCTTAATTTCCTTCACGTGAAGCAGCTTGTATAAACAGGAACAGCAGGACATGGAAATGGAGAGAAATGGAGACCAAAGCACGAGGAAAAGCAGCACTGGAGGAGGCTAAAGGAGAACATGGGGGAGCTAAGGAGAATTAACAGTCTTTGGAGTCAGAGAGCATGGAAGAGAAGGAGGGAGGGAGGGAAGGAGAACATTCCCCTCAGCCATATGTGGTAAGATCCCCAGTTCCCGATTATGAAAAGTCCCCCTGGAGCCACTGGAGATCCCACTGGCAGTGGGAAGAGAGAGCAGCATAACCTGGCATTGTCTGTGGGGCTCGAGGAGAATTTAGATTTTGCAATCAGAACAAATATAAATTGCAGTCTTCCCAAATCAATTCCTACATGATTTAAACAATTCTCTCCCTCAAAGGCCCATTCCTGAATCCTGATGGAATTCCTCCATTTCTGAGTCGACCCATGCAGGAATCCTGCCAGCCCAAGGTGGGTACTGGGGGTAAGTGACTGCTCAGTGTATTGCAGATTTTAGCAGCCACACCAATGAGCTTTCCATGAACAGCAAATTCAGAATTAATACCAACCCCAAATGTAACACCCAGCATGCAAACTGTTCCTCACTTTTGTACAACCAGCTAAACTGGCAACTGGCCATTCTTATACAAATACTGAATACCAGCAGAAAGAAAAGGAACCAAGAATCCTACAGGTCTTACTTCTCACTCAATTAATCAGAAACGTATAACAAAGATACTGAGGTTCATTACAGGGGGAAAAAATGTTATTCCTGATACCAGCAACCAGATGAACGATGAACAGTTAAAGAAAACTGGGAAGAGTTTTCCTTCCTCCAGCTGAAGTGGACGTTAGGTTTGCACTGATGAGGTGCTTAGTCCTACCAGTGCCCCACAGAGCACAGCCCCAGGGCAGGGAGGGGGCAGCTCTACTCTCAGCTGGACTCTATCCCTAACAGCAAGAGTTGTTTGTGATCTAACACTGAGACTGAAGCCATTCCACAGCCACCCTTGGGAGGCCTTGGGACGCAGAGGCTTTCCAGCTGCAGTGACTCTTCCAAGGGACAACTTCTTGGAGCTTTGAAAGAGTCACTTTTATATTAGCATCTGCATGAAGTTCTTCCCTGTCAGATCAAGTACATTGATTGTATCAGTGTGTGCAGGTACAATTCCAGGACTGCTCCTGCTCTCAGGGTTGGATCTGGCCTTTACATCCCAGCACTGCCATAACTGGTGCACGTGGCTGGAAGCTGAGAAGCCAATTGTGTGTTTTCCTTCTCCACAATGTCTCAAAGGCTTGGGAACAGAATGTCTCTCCTACTGAAACACACTCCACATATCAGCACCACTTTATGGGCCTCTACCTTCCTCTGTCAGATCATAAAAGTGCCTGCCAAGTTCCACTTTTGGGATGGAGCTGGAACAGCCCTGGGGGGTGGCCCTGCTTTCCCCGAGGCAGAGCTCAGCCACACTCACAGGCTGCAGGGCACAGCAGCCAAGTGTTGGCAGTAAATTGGGAATCCACAGCCCACACAGGAGTCACCTTTGTCTGCCAGCACCGACAAACACTGGGAACAGCTGGAGGGATTAAAGACTCACAGAGCCCATGGGAGTTTGGCCACAGCACCACCTCTCTGTGCATGTGCCATCAGGAATAATGAGATATGCATGTAACACTTCCTTCTCCAAACTCCTGCTATTCTGCAGCTGAGTCCCACCAGAGTCATTTCCAAGTTGGTCAAGGGCAGCAGCAAAGGCCAAAGTGTGGAGTCCTTGAGTCTGAGCTTTGGTTGAGCTGCAGGGTGAGCAGAAAGAAGGCTGAGCCTGCTGGATGCTGCAGTGTGGTGTGGCACTGCTGAATGCTGCAGCGTGGTGTGGCACTGCTGGATGCTGCAGTGCGGTGTGGCACTGCTGGATGCTGCAGCGTGGTGTGGCACTGCTGGATGCTGCAGCGTGGTGTGGCACTGCTGGATGCTGCAGTGCGGTGTGGCACTGCTGGATGCTGCAGTGTGGTGTGGCACTGCTGGATGCTGCAGCGTGGTGTGGCACTGCTGAGTGCTGCAGTGTGGTGTGGCACTGCTGGATGCTGCAGCGTGGTGTGGCACTGTGCACTGGAGGTCAGGAACTGCAATAGCAAGAGCAATAACAAGGCTGAGAGCACAGAGAAATGGCCTGACCTTGATCCCAGAATTAGGGTGCAGGACACCCAGGGTTAATGTGACCCCCAGCCAGGATGATGTCTCTGCCCTTTCTCCCAGGTAAGGCACTCACGTGTCTGCAGGTCAGGTTGCCTCTTTCTCACAGAGCTCTTTTGGACTCCTCTCACCTGGCTGACGTATCACCTCTCAAACTGCAATTCCAGAACCCCCCAGGGTCTGTCCTTCCATTCACTGCTCTATCCAGTGCTGAACTGGGTCCAACCCAGGGTATCCAGGCTTACACTCTCATTTCTGCATGTGCACAATGGAGCAGCTCCCCCCTGAGCAGGGGATCAGATAAGCTTCCCAGGCTGTGCTTCAGACACGAGCTGGGATGGACTCTGCTGGTATTTTAAGGCAAGCCAAGAAACCACAAACACCTCTGCTGGTTCTGAGACTGACTGCCCTCCAAGAGCAGAGTGGGAATGCCTGGGAGCCCTCAGTGTGTTGGGAATGTCTGGTTACATTCCCAGGGAGTTGGACTCAGGAGCTTCAACACCTCTCATTGCCCTCGCTGCACTTTTCTCTCCTGGTTGTTCTTAGAGGGGTGCAAGCTGACCTGGTGAGATTTTTGGCAGCCTGAGCTCAGCCTGGCTGTTAAGGCACTGTGGATTTGTGGAACCAAGTCTCTATTGCACCTTTGGGCTTTGCTACAGTCCCAGAGCATAAATACAGTCTCATTCCTGACTTTTCCCACAGTCTCCACTGCTGCCCCACAGCAACCATGAGCTGCAGAGCCAAACTGATCTGCAGGAATTCCTAAGAAAATCTGCTTTAAGATAAAACAAAATAAAAGATTCCCTCCTTTTAAAACAGAAGCACAAGGCCCCAAGCAAAAACATGCACACAATTAAATTGATTTGTACATGGAAATGTGGTGAGCACATGAAAATGCAGCATATTTCTGTGCTGCCTTGGGCTTCTGGCTTTATGGAAATTCACTCCAATATATTAAACCCTTTTTGTCCTTTGAAAAACAAGCCTCCATTATTAACTAAAATGCCCAAACTGAATAAATATGATTGTCCCATGCTAGCTGGATTGCCTATTAAAAAAACCCAACCCAAACTAACATTTCATATCCTTTTTATTAATAGAACTGTCTTTTCAGCAGAAAAAAGGAAAAAGACAATGGCAGAGTCTCTTATGTTGTCATACACATTAATCAACAAGTCACCAAGCAAAGTTTGTAAGCCAGAGAGGCTTCTGCTTTCCAGACCAAACGGAGCATGAAATAGTGACCCATACTGAGTGAGAAAATCTCACTCCTGGACTGAATTAAATCCAAAATGCTGATTAGTAGGTTGGTTCTTAAAATGAACAAAGTACACTTCGTGATGGAAGAAGATATTTCAAAATGAGAATCTGGGAAAGCCTTTTTCCTCAGGGGTCACTCACTGTAACTTCACACACTTGTGCCTCGGGGCTGCATTTTGTGGGCACATTGATTCTACCAGACCAACAATTGCTGTCTCAAAAAAGAGTAATAAAACTTTCAAAACTGAAGGAGTGGGAGGACGAAGACAGACAAAATCCAGCAACCCACAGGATTTTTTAAGCATTTGGATCATGATTCCTTCTCCCATCCCTTCTGACTCCAAAGGAGTTTTATCACTAACCTTGGCAGGTAATGCCAACAGTGAACACTCAGGACTGTAAACCCTGGAAGGTTCACTCACAGAACCTCTCAGTCCACTGCTCACTTTAGTTATGAAGGATTTATCAAAACACACACATCTGTTGAAATGTTGCATCTGGATAACTGTTGCTGATTGTATTTTATACCTCATCCACCTGACTGGTTTCTTTTCAATTTTCATATATGATCAGGTGTAAGAAAACACCTGTTTTAGCAATTCAGGCAGTGGCACAACAGAATGTGACCCACATCACATATCTGCTGAGATGCCTGAAGCACTGGTGAGTGTCCTTGGGTAAGGAGACTGCAGGGATCAAACCTTTTTCCCATTATGATGGTGTTTACTGAGACCAAACCACCAAGAACAGATGAATTCCAAGATCATCAGAATTAACTCCTGACAAAGAATAATGAAATTCAAATAGAACACTGTTAAATATAGATTAGAGCAGAGTGAAATAGTAATGTTGAATTAGCAGCAAGATTCTTGGTCTTATTTAATACACTCAGTGAAAGTCATAAGCTGTGATATAATATTTCATTGAAATATATTTCTGTCAGCTGGACACAGTAAAGATTGTCAAAGGGATAAAGATTGAAAGGGATAAAATGTGTGTTTGGTGATAGTTCAAGGAAATGAATATTTGCATGTTAGAGTTGTGAACACCTCCATCCAAGATGAAACTTTGCTACCAGCAGCTATCCCAGGCCCATCAGGATAGGTGTTCAGAGTTCTGCCCCACTGGGAGTTCACTGGCCACTGCAGCTCAGAACAAAACATCCAGCCACAGATTGCATTCCAGTTGGAAACATTTCCCAGTCTCTCCCAGCTCAGTCCAGGACAGAAGAGCTGTGTGGTCCACAGATGGCCACCAGTGACATCCCTGTGTGCTCATGGTCAGGTGATAAAACCAACCCAGCCCCGTGAGAGCTGCCATGGACCTCGCCCCCCTCACAGGGAAGATGACTGACAAAGACTTAAGTTTCGAATCTTAAGAGCACAAAAATACCACAGTGAGCTGATATTTCTGTGCCAACTCGATTAAAATGCTGCTGGGAAGTGCTCCAGGAGCCCTTTCAGCACAGATACTCTGGGTGCTGAAGCACTGTCCTGGCTCCTGAGGAGAGCAGCCAAACGAGAGTAGCAGTGCAGGATGAACGCAGCCCTTCCCCTCACCCAGGGAGCACTGAGGGCTCCGAGAGCCCTGGGCTCTGCTCGAACACCGGGCACAGGTGCCAGGCCTGGCCACACACAGCCTGGGGCTGCACAGGGAGGGCAGAGTGCTCGGTCCCTGTGTCCCTGGCGTCCCTGCTCGGCAGCAGCTGCAGCTGCTCTTACTGCACAGGGAGGGAATAAGGTTTCCTTATTGCTCAACAAAAGCTGCTCTGTTTGGGGTTTGTGGTGCTCCTGCTGCCAAACACCTGCAATTATTCAGACACAAGTGCAAAGGAATCACAGTTTGAGAGTTGTTTCTGCTGTCAGACACCAACCCCAACCAGGCATCCAGGGAAAGCTGCCTGGACACTTTGCTCTGACACTGCATTTTGGTGTCTTCATGCACTGTACAGCAAGGATGAGTGAGTGAGTAACAACAGCAGCCCTTGAGCTCAGTGCTGGGCAATTCTGCATTGGCAAATGTACTGCAGAATGTTTGGGGGGTAATCAGGCCCTTTATTCAGCTCTGCTTTTTCTTTTGTACTTTTAATGTCAGTTCTGACTTGCTTCCTTTTATCTGACTAGTGAGGTTCTCCCCTTGGTTCTATTTGAAGTGATGTATTTATTTATTTTATTATTATTACAGGTAACACAATCAATATGTGTATTTAAAGAAGGACGACTTCATCTGACTTGCTCTGTTTGTTTGGGTTGAAGTTATCTTATCGGCTGAGAAACTACCAGGAGGTTTTTCAGAGTGCAGAGCTGTGCCCTGTGCCCGCAGAGCAGCCAGGTGTAATTACCAGCTCACCTATGATGCCAGAAGGTCTGGATACAAAAACTCAGCAGTGTCTTCTCAAGGTCTTTCACACCAAAACATTGTCTTAGTTATGTCACCGGAGACTGAGCACATCAGGGAGTCTGGATCTTGAGCTCCTCTCTCCTGCAAAGCTGCTGGGATGCACTTGTGCTGCAGGTCACACTGTCCTTCAGCTCCGGACATCCACTCGAGCTGTACCACGGCACTGACACCAAACACAGAACACGTGGAGCCAGGGGGATAAAGCTGATGCAAGAGCAGCTCTTTAAGCAGCCCTGGTGCCCCAGGCAGAAGCCACTGGCCGTGGCATGGTGGCACACAGATGTGTGGTGCCTGCCAGGTGTGCCACAGCCACAGGGGCACTCAGCAAGAAGCCACAGCACATTAACAGATACAACTGAGAGTTGGTGAGAGATACTCCACTCAATCACTCTGTTCCTACAGCATGCAAAATCAGAAAATAACTCCAACAAGGAATGCAGCTGCCTTAGATTAGCCCTAAAAGGATTCTCTTACAAAGGCACTGGCAGAGCTATTTCATCACTGCCATAAACCAAATTTGTATGAGCAAGCCCAGGGCTCTAAATCTGGATTTATGACTCTGATACCAACTCCATAAACCTTCTACAATCACTTGAGAGGCTGGATTAAAGTCAGCTGTGTGGGAAAGAATGCGAGTCTGTCAACTTCAATGAAAGCATGTCCACCTTGCACTGATCCTGAACCTGACTCACAGAACTAACTGAACTTCACTCAGGATGCACACACAGCATCAATGTGTGCACAGTTCCAGCCGTGGTTTGGAAAACTGGGTGACTCAGCTATTTCTCTTTTAATTTTTTTCATCTCTTCAGAGTTTTCTTGGTTCTCTTCAGGAGCTGAGTTTACACATCCTTCCCACAGAACCTGCAGGCTGATCCCACCTTTGCTTTACACCAGCATTTTATTTAGCTGGCACAGTCCAGTGCTCAGGAACTTGCAGAGCAATTTGCCCTTAAGAATCCTGTCCCCTGCCTGAAGATCAGACAATATGTGGCCAAAACATACAAGGGATCCGGCATTTAATATCATCTCTGTGAGGCTTCAAATAAATGCACAGTGAGAAGGGAAAATCCAAGTTTATAGGAAAAAAAGGAACATTACTTCTTCAGAAAATGTTGCCCTTTGCCTGACAGGCACTGATCCAAAGTGCATGACAAATGTAATACATCACCCGTATGACCCCACACAAGCACTGCTACGTGGTACACACACACAGAAATCACAGCCCTGCTCCTGATGTGTAACATTTGTTTACTCTCAGGGCTTTGTGCAAGGTGCCAGGGTGTTCCCTGTGAAAGCAGGAACAAAATGGCCAACCCAGTGACACAGCAGCAGGGCAGGTGGGCCCTTTGCAGAGATTCCCACCTGGAATCCAACCCATGCACATTTTGCAGAATAATCCTCAGAACATGAACTCAACAATAGCTCAGGGCATGTGAGATTTATATCTGGGGCACCTACTTCCAATGACACAAATACACTGTTCCAAATATCCCTGAGCCCAGAGTGGGAAAAGCAGAGGGCTGATAACTGCATGAATCCTGCCCTCCATAGCAGCCAAAAATCATAGTCTGGGTTGTTCTCCCTGAAATCACAAAATGCCACAGGAATATCCATCTCAATATTATTCTGTATTTTGTCTGGCTTTCACATGACAAAGTCAGAGTGGCAGCAACAAGTTTTACTATCAGATATTGAGAAAAGGGGTTTATTATTTATTTGAACTGTAATATGCAGGGCAATTCTAAAAAAGCTGCTGTGGTACCTTCAGTACAAATTGAACAAACCAAATAATCGCCACCATCAAACCACAGCTGGAACAGAATAGTTCCTCTGCAATGCTCAAAAGAACTTAAGGCATGGAAGGAATGGAAACAGAATACTGCAAAAAAACCATAATACAGCTACATTTCAAAAAGAAGAAAGCTTCTGATGAAGTTGTCTGAAAAATCCTGTATTTAGCCATTCAGGGCACGTGATGACCTGACCTTGTCACCTCAAGAGTAAACTGCCTGCCCTGCTCCAGTGAGAGGTGATCTGGAAAACAATGGCAGGGATCAGAAGAAAGTGTGACTTTCTGTAACAGCATCAAATACAACTCTTTTGGGCTAAGGCTTCAAATTGCTTCTGAAGCCTGACATATATTTTTCTCAAACCTCTGCATTCCACCCCAGTAGTGAACACTGTCCTCAGGTGTCTGAACTCTGGTGCTCAGCAGCTCAGACCAGTTTCCATGCACTCGCCTTATGAAGCCACTGTAACCTTATAAAGGATCAATGCTCAGACCTTTGGCTAAAATTGACATGGAACTGAGAGGAACTGGTACAAGTCAGATCAGATTAATAATGTCCAGAGGATCTCATCATTTGGGGCTTACTTGTTATTATTTACTCTCCTGTCAGCACAGATTGTCACAGAATCCCAGAATCCCAGATTGTCACAGAATCCCAGAATCCCAGAGGTTGGAAAAGATTTCCAAGATGATGGAGCCCAAGCTGTGCCCAATCCCCACCTTGTCCCCAGCCCAGAGTGCCACCTCCAGCCCTTCCTTGGACACCTCCAGGATGGGCACTCCAAACCTCCCTGGGCAGTTCCAATCCCTGAGCATCCTTTCCATGGGGAAATTCCTGCTGCTGTCCCACCTGAGCCTCCCCTGGCCCAGCCTGAGGCTGTTCCCTCTCCTCCTGTCCCTGATCCCTGGGAGCAGAGCCTGACCCCCCCCGGCTGCCCCCTCCTGTCAGGGACTTGTGTAGAGCCACAAGGTCCCCCCTGAGCCTCCTTTTCTCCAGCCTGAGCTCCTTTCCCAGCTCCCTGAGCCCCCTCATGTGAGTGACAACAGACACACTTCACTCTGAAGACAGTTTGGAGCTGCTCCATTTCAGTGCCACCTCTCACTGCCGTGAACCCCTGACTGCTGCTCTGTGCTCCCACCTGCCTGGAGCCAACTCTGGGCTCCAACATCTGCCAAAGGTGACCCAGGATGCTGGAAAACAACAGCACTTTGATTCTCCAGGAGGAGGTTTCCTGGGTGCTGTGGATGCCTGACAGCTTTTTTTCTCTTTATCAGAGCAAACACAGCCCTGCTCCTGTCCAGAGGGCTCTGGGCTCCATTGAAGGTGCCAGTGCTGCCTACCATGACTGGAATTGTTCTCTGTGCGCATTGTACTGCACCAGGATTCTGCTTAACCTCTGGATAACACAGTCAGTATTTCTTTCCTTCCCCCACCGTGTCCTAAAATAACAGTTTTTATGCCCAATCCCTGTCATTGTGGGGAAAAGTGTGTATGGAAAATTATTATGTTGGGAACATGTATTTAAACAGCTGCCAAAAGTACACAATTTTAAAATAGTAAGAGCAAAGCAGAGCACTGTGGGGTTTGGCCAGAAGAAATCTTCACTCCAAAAAGCTTCTTTCATATACACAATAATTTCCCCAAATAAATGATGCCATAATGCTAATAATGTTTATGGGATGAGACGGATCTCTTCTGAACGCCAGCACAAAAGTTAAATTAACTGACAAGAAGCATAATTTATCTTGAGTTCTCTTCATTAGGCACCACTGGCAGCTTCTCCTGAACTAGGAGGAATAACAATTAACTGCAGATGGAAATATGAAATCTAAATTACAGTTGCTAAACCTAAGAAGAGTAAGGAGAAGATTCCATTATAATAAGATATATTCAAATTACATACACAGCACCTTTAATTTGGGAGAGTGGGCTCATAAGGAATGACAGAAAGAGAGTATGAAGTTTAGTATTTCTTTATATTCCTCAAACTTAATCACGAGCAACACAAGACTGCATCTTGTTTTTTCTCAGATTTTATACACAGAAAATCCTAAACAGCTTCTCAACTGTTAAATACAGGTACAACTTAGCACAAATTCTACTGGGCCTATTTCCACCCTAAATTTTCTAAAAATTACTGCAGAGGACACCACGAACTGTGCTTGGAACTCCAAGAGAGTAACAGCTTAGTTTCTCACCCTTCCACCTCTATGATGAGGACTCCAAATACATAGGAGTGAATTCCTCAGTTTGTATTACTTGACTCCTTAGACTTCTTTCAGCTGGGGAGCTGCATGACACACCTCCTGTCCCAAACCACCCTTCCTGCTTAAACATTTATTAGAATTTATTCAGAGATCAACTTCTCACAATTTGGAGATGCTTTGAAGCCATGCCTTTAATGGGCCTTGCCCCAGCCATGCTTTGAAGCCATGAAGGGGCCTGAGGCACTTTCTGTCCCTTCTATGAAGTGACTTGGAATGGCAGCACCCAAGGATGTCCTTTAACGGACAGTTGGATTACTGTGGCAGTGCTCCATGCTCCAGAGCATCCATTTGATCCCAGGCATTGTTCTCAGACAATTTCAAATATCTTCCATTTACATTCAGACAATGACATGTCACTGTTCCCTCATATATGGTCAGCTCAAAATGAATGATGAGATTTCATTTCTGCAGCTCACATGGGAAGTGGAATAAACAAAATAAAAATTCCTGGTAAGAACAGCAGCTGACTGATATAGAACCAGGCCCTCATAAAACTCATTATTCTGGTACAGTTAAGGGGATGAGAGAATTTTACAAGACAGACTAGATTTTTTCCAAAAGCATGTAAATAATTTATGAATTCAAGTTCTAATGGAAAGCAGGTGGGACCTGTACTATAAATGGCAGCAGCTCCAGAAAACTGAAATGCTCACTGAACATACCTTGTTAGGTAACCACAGAGCACTCTTCTTCAGAAAATACAAAATCCAGAATTGTTAATCTTTGTTTTGGCAGAAGATAATTCGAGCATGTTAAATTGCATCATCTTAAATACCACCTGGAAACAAATGGTGGAAGTATGTACTGTGTTAGAAACTGCTGTAACATTTCAAACATTCTTGTCCTTCTTTTCACTGTAAACCAGCAAAGAGCCCAAGTGAGAACATCTGGGACCAAGACACAGCATGGCAGAAACACAGGCAGAGAGGTTCAGACGAGTTTCAGACATTTCAGTCTGAACAGGAGGCCAGTAGAGTGAAACCCACCACGGACAATGTCTTCAAACTCAGAAATGCTGTTTTCAGTATTTCTGGGCACTCCAGGGACCCCACAGGTATCTCTGCCCACATCCCCCATCCTCAGTGTCTGGGGGCTCAGCTCGTCCCCTGTGCCCCCTTTGCTGTCAGTGCCCTTCCCAACTCCACAAGGGTTACAGCAGAGAAAGGCTTTTTCTGGCAAGAGGGAGAGATCAGCCTTTCAAACCAAAGGATAGTTGGGACTCTATTTTCAGAAGTGTACTTAGCTCCCTTTGCTGCCATCCTTTACCTTCCTCGGCTGTCCCTCGGGAAGGCTGTCAGTGTTTAAAAGGAGGATGTGCCAGGGGCTCCTCGTGACACCAGAGATTGTCTGACTGTCCCCAGGGAAGCTGTGGTTTCCCAGCAGGGTGTTCGTCAGTTTGCCCTGGAAGCAGAGGCACAGGCCCAGAGCAGGTCAGAGCTCAACCAAAGGCAGAGGCAGCCACAGCTGTAAGCAGAGCAGATGTTGTGGCTGACATTTTCGGGGTGGGGGTTGAGCTGTAATAAACACATTCATTAACTTTCTTCTGGCAAAACCAGGCCAGGGAAAGGCAGTGGTGGCACCTTCTTGGGTGCTTTTTTATTCAATCCCCTTTATTCAAATCCCACACCCTTTCAATTTAGTGGTCCAGCCAGGTAAACCTTAACACTTCAGAAAAAAACTTCTTCAGAACTTCTGAAATTTCAGGACTTCTAAATCCTCTGAGTTTGAGCTCAGAGGAAAGGCAAACCCCAACTGACTGACCCCTGCTCCTGAGCCCTGCCACCAGCACAGAAGTGTCACCTTGGCCTGGATCTGTATTCCCTCTTCACTGTGTTCTAAGCTTCCTGTCTATCTCAGCTCAAACAAAAGAACTTTGGGTGCACCTTATTTTATTAAGGCTGATACAGAAAAAAAATTTATTATTATGGAAAATCTTATTGTGCTTTTCCACCACAAGATGAGAAGAAAATTTTAAAAAGTATCACTTGTCAGTATCTTTATAATAACTAAAGCTGGGAACTCTGAACGCATCTTAACAAAGCTGTGAACATCTTCAGAGATTCAAATTTCTAATCTCCTAAAATGCAGCAAGCAGAATGGTTCATTTCTAAATCCTCTAAAAATTTGGATTATTCCCTCTAATCTTCACTAAATCACATAAAAGATAATGAAAAACTGTTTTGTTTTAATCACTCTTAGCAAAATCATCTGAGAAATCTCATCCTTTGATCTCCTCCTAAGTGCCATCAAGGCAATTGCATCAGCAATGACTTTGTTACTGGCTAGGGGGAAGCTGCAGCCAAGTCACTGATTATGGAAGGTTTCAGTGCTTGTCTGACACTAGCAAGGGTTTTCCAGGGAGTAGAAGCACATCCAAAAAAAACTCCAACAACAACATTTCAGTCTTGTCTCACACACACTTCCAATTTTAATTCCATTCTGCCCAGTCATCTTATGAAGGATAGAGTACATTTTCATTTATCATCCCAACAGAGTTAAAAACTTCTTGAGAAACCAATTTCTGCATCAGACACAAAAAATAAAAAAGCCACCTGTAAGATGAAAGGTAAAATACTTTTTCTTTATTGCTCCCACCCCATATCAACTAAGAAGATTCTCCAGGATATCTGACATTAAGTTATCCAAGATACAGCAGTGCTTTCCAGGAGTGTTTCAGTGCACAGGGTACACAAGGCCTGGGAAGAAGTGGGAATAAATATTTATAAACATTCTTGTGAATTTTGTTTTGGCTCAGCCATCAAAGCAGAATATTATTTACATAGTAAAAGCAAGCTCCTATCTGTAAACAAAAACTAATAATCAGGGTGATAATATATGCTGAGGGCAGAGGATTTTTGTCTCAGGTGAAACAAATAGAACTCATAAACATGAGAGCACCCAATCAGTGGAAAAGGAAGAATAGAAAAGCTAAGGAACACCTGAAAATTATGCATAAGCAAAGACAGTATTTACCTAAAAGTGTCAAGAAAAGCTTGAAGAAATATAAGGTCAAAAAAACCTCTCCATGAAGAAATTGTAAGCTGTAAATGGAAAGAGCTGAAATCTCCCAGCGTTAGAAGTCAGTTGATGCCACATTTGGAATGTAGAAGGGCACAGGACAAGGCTCCTGCAGGGCCACCAGGCAAACACTGCCCTGGAGGCTCAGGTGAGCAGCGGCAGCTGTGGAAATTCCTCCTCACCCTCTCACCCTCACCGCGAGGCACAGCCTGGCCCCACGGCCCTGGAGGCACTGCCCTGCACTGCGGGAAAGGTGGATTTTACCCTCCCGGGGAGCAAAGGGCAGCCAGAGCAGGAAAGGCACTGCCCGAGCCGCAGGATGGACAGCAGCGAGTACCACACAGGGCTCCACTCCCCCCAGAACACCTCCCGGAGGAGCTGCCCCGGCCAGGATGCACAGGACATTCCCAAAGAGCAAAGGGGGATTCTACAAGGAGACACTTCAGAGCACTCACAGTGCTGTAAAATCACACACACAAGATGAAGAGAACAGAAGTGACACAAGCTCCGTGCACTCAGAGGGGGTGTGTAGTATTTTGTAGCCATTGTTTTGCACCATTCCCTCTCCTAAATCAAAAACAGCTGTGACAGAAATAATTCTTTACAGTATGAAAATAAGGAAAATAATTCTACTAGTTCTGAGCATTTCTGAATACTTTCCAGAGGAAGTCTTGCTGGAGTGAAGGTCAAATTGTAACTATAACAGTAGTCTAAGATAAGAAAAACTTAAAAGTCTATGAAAACATGTGGAACTTACATCAATGCATGACTGTATCCCATAAGAATCCTCACAGAATAA
Organism: Vireo altiloquus; assembly: GCA_013396875.1. NCBI lineage: Eukaryota > Metazoa > Chordata > Aves > Passeriformes > Vireonidae > Vireo > Vireo altiloquus. The sequence goes on from VZRF01001470.1 coordinate 88,270, forward strand.
GTACTACCATTTCCAGTCCTCAGAAATGAAGAATGGGTGTCACAATTTTCACACAAATAAATTTAACCAAGTGTATTTTCTAGACCTTCACACCTGGTAGGTAAGTGCTATTATCCCCTACAAAAATAAACATCAGGATTTGCTCTTCCACAGGACCTCTGCTTGGCAAATGCAGACTCAGTGTCCACCAGGATCTCCCCATCAGTGAAAAAGCAGAGACCTAACCCAGTTAAGCTATTTCTTCATGGCCATCTTGTTGAATTTTGGCATTCCCTGGGGGTGTCTCTGAGGAAGAGAGGAGAATCCCCACTCAGGGAGGGCTCGGTGCTCGCTGCCCTCCCGCGGGAGCTGCTCGGGATCCCCCGGGGCTGCTCCACAGCTGGGCTCGGAGCCTGCTGCCTGATCCTGGGCTGGCACAGTTGGTACCACCTGCTCTGAATTCCTCAGCCCTTGTTATCTCTGCAGCAGCTCTTGGCCTTTTGGAGAGCTAATTCAGTGAAGAAAGAGGAAGGGACACTTTGTGCTTGATGTTTGAACTGCAGATTTGTTTTGCAGAAGCTCTTCAGATTGATAGTTTTGATGATACTTTAAGAGCTCCCAGTGTGACACATTGAACTGTGGGTTCCTGCTGCTGCTGTCACTCACAGAAACCCAAACTGTGCTTCGAGTCAGAGAGCAGGATATAAATCCAGTGTAATGCCAAGGACTATCATGGAATTACTCTGCTCACAGGTGACAGAACTACTCTGAGGTTGTGTAAGAACAGCAGTGAAAGTTCACTACAGCTCTTGATAAACCCCAAACTGCTATGCCCAAGGAAGACTTCAGTATTTTTCTTTTATCCCACTCCTCCCAATGTCAGCATTTTTAGAAGCACGTGTTTTTAGTGCTCAGGATGCCATCAGTGAAATTGTGTTGTAATAGGAACAGAAACAGCTGAATTTATAGTCCTGTGTTTAAACAAGACTTCAACTCACTGCAACTTCAAAACTTTTCAAAGGAGCAACTCAATCTGCCATGAACAAATGCCCTTGGATTGCTGCAGTCAGGAGACATGGGTGTGGATCCAAACTGAGAAATCCTGATAAATGTTACAGTTACAAGAAAATCTGAATTTGAGCTTAGAGCCCAATTTCACAAATCAAACCCACTTCTGATCCAAAACCAAACTTGAACAGGTCAAATTTCCAGAAAGTTCTACACTCCCTCTGCTGCACAGGTAAGCAGAGTAGTCTTCATTGCTGTGGTCTTTTTTCAGGGTAATTATTGAACAGAGAGAAGAAATTTAATTATGGTTTGGGTTTCTTTAACCTGGAATTAGCAGGTTAAATTTTGTGCTATTATGAGAAAACTGCCCAGTTGTTTCCTGCCTTTTCTTATCCTCCACCCTGCCCAAGCTCAAAGCACTGAGACATGGGGTAGGGGGAGGAAGGTATTTTTAGGTTAGATGTAATTTTCCCTTCCTCTCTGGAAAGTAAACAACAACAGAAGTTTGTGCTTGTCTCAGTTATGAGTAAAAAATAAACCAGGACTTCACAATAAAATCACCAGGCATTTAACAGACACTGATCTCCCCAACACACCCAGAAAATGTGATGCCACAGAACCTTATAAATGGCAAACAGGTAGGATGGAGGGAAGCAAAGACTTCATTTTTTAAAGACCATTACCTATTCCAAGATCAGAAAGTGGCAGTACACATATTCCTACACATATTCCTACAGTACAATGCATACACATAGCCTGGTTAATGTGTGTTTTAATATTCATGTCTTATCAAATATGTAAATAGGAATTCTCAGAGAAAACACACATCATATGCTCTAAGCCAGGCATGTGTTACCAAGATAACACTGAACATCTATTTCTGCATTTCAAATTACAAAATCTTTGAAACTTTCCTTGTTCTTTACAAAATAAGTAGTTTCCCACTTCTCATCCCTCAGTTCTATGGGTATTTAGAGACATGCTAGCTCCTAGCTCCCTGCCAAAATCAGTGGTGTCTTTAAAACTTCTTAAGGAATGTAATAGGTCTGGAAACTCTTAGTAGGCTACTAAATCCCCCTGTAAATCCTGGCAAATTCCCAGACTGCCTATTCTCACAGGGATCCATGGCCTAATTACAAACCCATTAAACGCTGTGAGTTCAAGGGTCTGCTTTAACCCTGCAATTATTTGATCCTCCTCACAGTAAAAGCTTCAGTGAAACAGAGACAGGCAAAAAGAGACAGAGCCAAGAGGAGAGGTAAGAGCAGGATCAGAGAGTAGGCAAACTGAAATCGTGAGGCAAGGGAAAGGCATTGGAAAAAGACTAAACAGGGAGGGAAATAACCCTCCAGAAAGGGGAAGACTTTCAGCTCCAGGGGGAAAAGACCACTGCTGGCACTGGGTAAGGGCTGCCCAGGCAGGGTGAGGGGCATGGAGGTGCTGAGCTGGCGATGCCAGGACACCTCTCTGGTACCAAAGGAATGGGAGCAGCTCTCTGTGGCTTGGCAGGGAATATGGATCCCTGTGGAGCTCCACCTGGCACAGGTGTGCTCAAGCCTTGGCAGCAGAATGCAGAGCAGGCACTTCCTTTAATACATGAGCTTAGCTGTGAGAATGCTCAGCCATCTGCAGCTGAATGCCCCAAGCATGAGCACCCACCCGAGGGGCCCTTTTCCCAGGGCACTGCCATGTCCTGCTCTTGATGTCACCCACCAGGTCTCCAGAGGCTTTGACACAGGCCCAAGGGAAGGCAGGACAAGTGCTCACGGAGACAAACAACAGAGATTTGTTCTCCTGTTTTCACATTCACACATAGAGCACATTTGCCCTTTCGTATTTTAAGACAGAAAATCCAATGTAAACCATTAGGAAAACCTATTGGTTTTCTCTTCCAGATCTACTACCAGAGTGGACCTAAGAAGGATGGCTTGGAACAGGACAATTCTCCAAGTGTTCTGACAGTCCAGAGTCAGCACATTTTCCTCCCCATTTTTCAGGCTGTACTTGTGCCATACAAGCCTTGTACTTTGTCATTTGGGATTAAAAAAAAAGACCAGAAAGAGACATTTAAGTCATGGACTTGGTTCAAATGATCTCATGTGCAGGGCTGTGGAACCAGCTAATCTGTGACATTGAAACACAACCTATTTTTCTTGCTGACTATTTGCTTATGTCATTTGGGTGGTGAAAAGAAACTCTCATCCAGGGTGCCAGCAGCGAGAAAGAACAGAAGAATGGGACTTACTTGCCACTAGGCCAGGCAAGGTGTCACTACCTTTGCTATGCTGCAGCTGATTGTTTTCCAGTGGCCTAGACATTACTAATGAATATTTTTAATCTGTCATCCTAAATTTAAACATTTCTTTCCTCTCTTTGGAACACCTCCCAGCCGTAACAATCTTCTCGACTGTAACTGTACTCCAGACTCCAGCAGACTCCACCTGTGGTGCTGAGTGTGTTTGTCAGCCTTGCAGTCCATCAGTGGCTTGCAGTTGTAACAGACTATGACACTGAAAACAATCACAGCCCTTGGCAGGGATAACCTGATTAGAGGCTGTACCAGACTGGACATTCTTCCAGCCTGCTGAGAAAACACACACTGCAGGACCTGCCCTTCAAGGAGTTCCTGTCTCCTGCTAACAGCCTCCTCCTCCATCAACCATCTAATGTGGCCAGCACACCACAGACATGCTGGATGTGTGTACCTCTCACAGTCCCCCCACACAGCACTGTCCTGCCCTACTAGTTATGTTTAGTTATAAATAATTTTACATTCTGAGCAATAATTAGAGTGTTGTCGGACAAGATACTTCAACAAAGGCATATAAATACAAAAAGGTCACCACTTCACTCCACTGAAACAATCAGCATTTTTCCTTTGCTTCTTTGCTGTATTTTTAATTTCTCACTAAGGTACCTGGCAGATCCCATGTATTTGATTTAATATTGATGGGAGATCCATACCTTTGATTAAGTACTGAGGACATTCATTGTGTTCTTGAGGAAAAACAGGCCCATGTTTTTCAGAGGTGCTGTGGCTCTGTGAGCTCAGCTAAACCTGGTCTCTTAACACACCCAGACTATCACACTAGGAGAAAAGTGCACCTTGGGCATCCTCCAAGATGATTTCACCATCCTCACTTCTGTAGGTAGTTTAGGCACTCCACTGAACTTCTCCAACCATTCAATGTACCTTTACAGCAAACAGCAAAAATACTAATTAGTCTGATACTTGATGACGAAAAGATTATTCTATCGTTGAGAAAATGGGTGATGTTCATCTCATTATCTTACAAAGCAAAGACAGAGTAAGGCTGCAATCCTGTTATCCTAAGGGCTGCCAGGAGTAGCTTTGGAGCATGTTTTACTCTGTATGTTCCCCTTATCCTGCCAGATTCTGCCATATTCTCTACTTTTTTTTTTTTTTAATATAGAAAATAAATAAATGAAAGTGTTACAAGCACATCAGAAAGATATTTGCTGCAGAACTCCGGGCTCCTCCGATGCTCTCAGATTATGGAATGACTGTAACACACTGTGATTGTGGCTTCCAGCCTCAAATTCTCTGCAGAGCTGAGCAAAGCTGCTCAAGCAACAACTCCTGGACAACAAGTCATCTGTAAACTATCACATGGACCCAAAAACCTGTGCTCCTTTGTCAACTTTAATTACCTTGTACAGACACACCAGGCATTACAATTCAGCTTCAAACAGCACCACAGTCCAACCTATTATCAGCCTTAATCTTGTTAGTGAGTGGAATCCAGCTACTCTCACAGAGCCAGGAGAAAAGAGAGCAAGCACATGCTTTACAAGGGATTCAAAATTCCCCCCACAGGTCCCTATGCACCTCCCTGCCTGGTTCACTCTTTGAGCAGTGCTCCTGCTGACTTGCTGGCACTTCCTGTGCCAAAGCAGCTCCAAACACATCCCACAGGATCATCTGACTGCCCCCATGCCAGCCCCTCCCTGGCACACACTGCACTGCCCAGCCATGAGGCTCCTGGGCGGTGCCAACTCTGCGATAGAGGCACCAGGACACTATGGATGCAAGGCCTGAGAGTAATAAAGATGGTGATGACACCAACAAAACACAAAGTTTAGGCTTTTGAGGTGATAGCAAAACGCTTCCAAATGTTGAAATACCTACATTTAAATGTGAACCATGACGGCAAGAAAGAGCAGAGCTGGAGCAGCAGGGCTGGGGCCATGCTGGGGCAACACCACCACTGCTGCTGGCTCCTGAGGCTCCTGCTGCCACATCCACATCCCTGCAGGAACTCCCTGCTGGGGCTCCTGAGGCTCCTGCTGCCACATCCACGTCCCTGCAGGAGCTTCCAGCACGTCCTTGCAGGAGCTCCCTGCTGGGGCTCCCGAGGCTGTGCTGAGATGAGCTGCTGGCCTCTGCCCCTCACCTACACCTGGTCCTGCCAGGGCACAGCTGAGGGTGCAGCACTCCCAAGAGGTGAACAGTCACTGTGTGGGCTGTGGGAGTGCAGCCCTCTGCCGCCCCTCAGGCACCCCAGTGCAGCACTCCCTCGGTGCTGTGGAATCCCAGCTGCTCTGGATTTGCAGTGCTTTGGAACCTCTGCTGTGGCTGTGCAGTGCAGCAGAGCTCTGCTGCCACAGGGCCCCAGAGCTGTGGAGCCCCAGTGCAGACAGCTGCTTGGACACACAGCGGGGTGTTGACTCTCTGGATTTTGCATGTCCCTAGCAGTTCCTGCCCCAGTTTTTGCTGGAGTAAAGGCCTCTCTGTGCTTGTGCTCTTTTTTTCCCAAAGCTGTGGTTTTAAAGTTAACCGGAAAAGTGTGACTAAGCCTTCACAACTGTATTAGCACTGCACAGGAAACCTGTGGTTAATGTATCTCCATTCTCTCCTCTCTTTTTCTTCTGGGTTTACACCATTATCAGTTCTGCACATGGCACATGCAGTTTCACATCACCTGTTTTTACAATATCACCCAGTATTGTCCCAGTAACATTTAACATGATGGTTCCTCGTGTGGCTGCAGAGATTCAGCACCCCAAAGAGCCTGTTAGCCAGTGCTATCTGCAGCAATGTGTGTGGCTCTTAGGCAAGCTCAAAGACAGCCAAAAAAAAAAAAAGAAAGACAGAAAAAAGGCAGCTTTTCAAGCCTTTTCAGCCAAGTGTTTTATCAGGCTTGCAAACACCTGCAAATCAGTTGCACTGCAAAGCCTGTTGCCTAACAAAGACAAAGCTTTGTAATACAATACAATTAGACCTGAATAATTTAGGCACTGAAACAAATATTTTGAGAGCTAGACTGTTTGCTTTCCTGAATGAGAAATTACCCAGGCTTGGATTCATTACAAACCTACTGAGAAACAAAACCAGACCCAAATGAGGAAATACTCAGTGTGGTAAAACTTTTCCACCTAAATTCTCACAGTTCAACTGCACTGAACATGCACTGGGCTAAGGAGGTTCCCCATTTTACTCTCCTACAGCACAGGACATGACAGGGAAGGGATCAGCAGGACTGAGAGGGGTGGTCAAACTCACACAGGCAGCATCCACATTGTTTGTTCCATGAATCCTGGCTTTGCTGCTTTGAAAAGTGAGCTTTTCCAAAAGGAAATAAATACAAGTATCAATAATGTTGTTTCACAGTAGTGTAAATGAGTTCTAACGTCCCAAATGTCTCCCAGAGGTCATACTGGGAATGAGGTCTTGCTGTGGTTGTTTGGACCAACAGAAAAACACAATATTGAGGGGGTCACTGGCTTTTCTTCACTCCGTGAGGATGGGATCATGATCATCATTGAGCTGACGGGATGCAGTTTGTTTTTTGAAGGCTGGACAGTGAATCCATTTTTGTATGATGTTCTGAACTACTTGTGAGCACAGATTTTGGAGCAGCTTCCTTCCCTAGCCAGATTTCAGTAGTACTGCTAAGTATTGCTATCTCCTCTCAAAGCAGCAGAGAGCAGAAGTCTTTGTTTTTCAACTACGTGGATTTACCAACAGTGTGTTTTTCCACTTTCACTCCCTTTTCTTAAATCTTCTGACTCTAAAGTGTATGTTGAATGTTATTTGGTTCTATAAATTTACCACGTATTTGTTTCAAGGTGGCTGTTCATTGAAAGTCCAGAGAAGTCCATTGTGAGCAGTGGTGCCAGACCCCTCCAAACTCGTCCCTAAGGGATGAAGTTGCAGATTCTTCCTCCTGCTCCTTCTCACTGCAAGCAGTAAGATCACTCGAGCAGCACACCTCAGCGAGGTGTAAGGACAAACTATTTACTCTTATCTCTAAATTCGAGGGTAAATTGTTTCTTTCAATTGTGGGGTGAACTTTCTGTTGTTGGTTTGCCTTTTTGTTTCTTATCTGGGTGAAATCACAGTCGTAGCAGGGGAAGGTGAGTAAGAGGGAAGCAAACACATAGTGTTTAACCGGAATCAATACAAGGGCAAGCTGCTCCTTGGTTCATCCTGGTATCAGGGGGGTGCCCTCAGGAATCCCTAGGGCATGTCCATCAGCAGAATGAAGCTATAGGTCTGTCATCCCTAAAATGATAGGGCTGAAAAAGCCCTCTAAGAACATCGAATCCAACCATTCCCTCAACACTGCCAAGGCCACCAGTGGCCATGTCCCCAAGTGCCATATCCACAGAGCTTTTAAATCTCTCCAGGGATGGGGACTCCACCCTGTCCTGGGCAGCTGTGCCAGGGCTGGACAACCATTACTGTGAAGAAATTTTCTCTATTATCCAAGCTAAACCCCTCCTGGCACAACTTGAGGCCATTTCCTCTTGTCCTATCACTTGTTGTTGGGAGAAGAAGAGATCCTCTCCTCGCTATTGTCTCCCACTGCAAACCTCGCTTCTCGGAGTGCCCCAGGAGCACTGATAACATTATTCTCAAGAAGCATAGCACACTCCTGGCTTGCTGGGAGTTTTCCCTAAGGAAGGCCCAAACAGGACTCTCAGTGCTTGACTCACAGATCACACCTCTCACAGCCTGTGTCACCAGCATCTGCTCTCTCTTTCCAAGCACGAGGTTCTGCAAGAGTGGAAACTCTCTCACTGCCTGTCAGGTACGTTAGTCCTCTTTGGGCTATTTACAGATTGTCAGATGACTTTCTTTTCTCTCTCTTTGTGGTGAATTAGGCAGTTCTGCTTTTTTCGTTCACCAGAAATTTTTGAAACAAGTCTTTTTTTGCCATTTTAGTTCAGTCTGTTCACACATCACCCTTCCCAAGCTTTGTTGCAGTGAAGGCTGTGCAATAAGCACCTGGTTACAAAATCACATGAATTTTAAAGCCTCCTCTATTCTTACTTTGCTTGGTGAAAATTGCTATTGTTTAAGGCATCACATAATGACAGGAGCAACCTGCAGGAGCTCATGGTTGTCCCAGGAATCAGACTGCAACTCTAAGAATTACTGCAGGAAAGGGTGAAAGTGAGATATTTCTGATAATTTGAACACTGATCCTGGAAAGGATATAATTAGCATTTCCCCCCTCCTCTCTGTAAGAAAATGCAGTATTTTTGTTCTCTAGACCTTTTGAATTTTTTTTCCCATTTTTGAGACTTCTATTGCTTTTTTGGTGAATAAAACCTCCTTCTTCGGAGGTTCATTTTGCAAAAGTGCTTCATTTTAACAGCTAACACTCAGTTATCATCTTCCCCTCTCCATTGCATCTGCCCTGCAGATCACCCGCTGGGCAGGTCCATAGAGAAGTGGGGATTCAGTTTCCACCTTTCTTGGTAGAAGGAAGTTACACCTCTCAAGCCGCAGACATTTTAGTGTGTGTAGCTGGTAATAAAATATTTCAGAAATTCCTGCCATGTCTGCCTCAGAAGTAATAAACCTCTAAAGGAAGGCAGCAGAAGGGAGCGTGGTGTCTGGTTTGAGTGAGAGGAATGATGGCAACTCATATTGATGCTGTTGATGTTTGTCAGTTTCTTAGTAAAAATGAAACTTAATTAAAATTAAACTTTGTAAGAATGAAACAAACATCTTTTGATACTCAGTTAGCTGAGAAATCTTTTGACAGAGCTCAGAGCTGCCTCTCCGTGCAATAAGTCACAGCCGTCTCCCTCCCGAGGAGAAATCACTGGGTGAACGAGGATGTAAGATCTTGCAGAGCTGATGTGACTGCCTTAATTTGACAAAGGCGATGAGTGTGCACGGAAGCAGGCGCCGAGCCGCAGACATGCAGCCGCTAACCTTCCCCGTGCATCCTCTCCCTCCCTCTCCCGAAGCGCCCGGGGAGGAATGAGAAGCCGGGCGGGCAGGTGCAGGGGCCGCTCCATCGGGCACGGCTCCTCCGCCCCGCCCGGTCCCGCGCCGCCGCTCTGCCCCCGCCGCTGCCCCGGCGCCGGGGGAGGCTTGGCGAGGTGCACGGCGTGCTCCGCCGGGGCGGGGGGGCTTGTTTGTTTGTTTCCCGCCCCATCCCATTTTTATGATCGCGAAGAGGAAGAAGCCTTCAGGTCAGCCGGAGAACTGCTCGTCCGGCGGCCGGCGGACAAGGGCTCCTTTGATCGGCGAGCGGCGGGCAGCGGGGAGCGCCCCGGGCGCTCATGTCCCGGCGATGCGGACGCCTCGCGGCCCCGCCGCTGCCCGCGGGCGCTGAGCCCTGCCGGCGGCCGCCCGGCACAGTCTCGCCAGCCTGAGCCTGAGCCCGAGCCCGACCCCGAGCCCGAGCCTGCGCCGCCTCTCCCCAGGACCCGCGGACGCGAACCCTCCGGCTCGGGGCGTCCCCGCCGCCTCCGCCCGGCGCCGCCCGGGGATGTGCGAGGCGGCCCCGCGGCCGGAGCCCTGCGAGTGCCAGCGGGTGAGTGCGGGACGGGGCTGCGGGAGTGGGGCGGAACGGACGGACGGGGACCCCTCTCTGAGCCGGGTGCTCCCTAAGCCGGACGCTAGGTCTGGGACCAGCTCACCCTCGGGGGGCCGCGGGCCGGGCTCGGCCGGGGGTCGTACCCCGGGAGCAGCGCCCCGAACCACCCTCGGGGGTCCGAGGCCAGCCCGAGCAGCGGCTACGGCGAAAGCCGAGCGCCTTCCCCGCCCAGGGCGGTCCGGCCCGGCCCAAGGCGCCTCCCCGGGGGCTGGAGCGGCGCTCGGAGGGCGGCGGGACTGTGTCCGGCTCCGGGGCTGTCTCTGGCTCCGGGGCTGTGCCGAGCTCCGGGGCTGTGCCTGCTCCGGGGCTGTGCCGAGCTCCGGGGCTGTGCCTGCTCCGGGGCTGTGTCTGCTCCGGGGCTGTGTCTGGCTCCGGGGCTGTGTCCGGCTCCGGGGCTGTCTCTGGCTCCGGGGCTGTGCCGAGCTCCGGGGCTGTCTCTGGCTCCGGGCTTTGCCGGCTCCGGGGCTGTGTCCGGCTCCGGGGCTGTCTCTGGCTCCGGGGCTGTGCCCGCTCCGGGGCTGTGCCCGCTCCGGGGCTGT
>VZRF01001470.1:98741-178135 GCA_013396875.1 Vireo altiloquus
CCTCTGGCTCCGGGGCTGTGCCGGACTCTGTGCGGCGGGAGAGGTGCAGCTGCCCGGCGATGCCCCGTGGCACTGCCCGGCCGGCACGGGACAGGCTGCACAAGTTAATGAAAAAATAGTAAAGTATTCCCGTGACGTGCTACATTTTCTGTGGAGGCGACGCTGGGAACCAAGTAAGCCACAAACCGATTTTAACAAACCATCCCAAAACCAGAAGCCAATGCATTAATTAACTCCCTGTGCCATCTAGACCAGGATCAGTCGAAACATCTCCAGCTCTATGTGGTGTCTAAGCTTCTTTGACCAGAGCAGAGGGGATCACATGAGCAGCCGAAGAAGTGTAAGAAAACCACAATACCGTGGCTTGTATCTGCTTTAATTATTCCTACAGTTTTGCTGTGCTTGCAGTAACACATAAAACAGCTTCTACCTGTTGGTCGTTAATGCAGATGTGCTCAACTCTCTAAATAACTAGAAATAAAAATTAGTCAGATGCCTTTAGACACGAGGAGCGCTCCTGCAGGAACAGAAAGATTAGCTCGCTTGGAAAAACTTAGATGATTGCAAAGAACATATTTGCACATGAAAGATGCAGTTTCCTGCTGCTCTACGGAACTGTTTTCAGAGCTCAAAGTCACCACCAGAGTCAGGAGATAAGCATCATTGCTTCAATGAGGCTCCAAGTACTCAGAGGATTCTGGAGACTCGGCAGTATTTAGCCCATATAAAGAACATTTTTTTGCTGCTTAGTGTGACTGGAAGTGAGAAGGGGATAATGGTTAATTCGCTTTTGTTCTACCTATGATCTTATAGCTCTACTTAATGCAGGGCATATTTCTCACTTCTTTGCACAGTTCAGTGGGATTTCAGTGCTGTGCCTCATTTGACCAAAAATCCTGTTCTTCAGAGAAAAAAAGCAGCTCATGAGGCACGTGAAAGTAGTTGTGATGGTCCCTGTAGCTGAGAAAGACAGAGGCTGGGCAGAGCTCAGGATTGCTGAGCCATGGAAGAGCTGCAATTCTGGCACAGCCAGTCACCTCCTGAATCCTGAAGTCCCAGGCGTAGTGACAGAAGGGCAGAGGAAACACACAGAAATAAAATGTCCTCTTGTTTATGTAGAGGAGCAGTGTGAGAATGTCCAGTGAGCCCCTGAGACAGGTGCTGGTAAACCCATGGAACACAAAATCTCTCCTTACGTCTGTAATACCGGGTTATTTGGCATCTTTAGTTTATTAATAAACATACATTTTAATGACCTGTTTTTACAGCAGAGGACCTGCATTGTAGGGGAGGTGGATATCAGAGGGAGGAAGAGATTATTGGGAGCTAAGGAATGTGAATTGGGCAGAAAAGGGAGGTCCAGTGGAAAAGCAAAGACTGGAAATGTAAGAGATTGCAGCAGTTTGAGGAGAGTTTGTGTTGGGATGAACACAAGCCAGCAATACAGCAAAGCCAGTTTAAAATAATGAAGTTCCGAGTCTTAGACTTGACTGGATGCAGTGCCTGAGAAGAGTCCCTCACTGAGGGAGGGAAAAGGTGTAAGGAAGGGTGACCTTTGTGTGAGAGGTCTGGTGAATGTAGTGTTGCCATTATTTGTCCCAGTGAAATTCTCAGATTCTTTCCCATTCAATGGAAAGGGTGTGTACTGCCTGTGGATGCAAAGAGCCCCGGGAAATGCTGTCAGGGATTTTCATTGGGAAATACTGAGAAATACATTGCTGTGTGTGCAGGGGTTGGAATCTTGGTCGGTGAACAAAAGTCTGGCCCTGGATGAGTAGGAGCAGGTGAAGGGAGAGCACAGAGCTGCCACCAGCAGCACTGCAAATGTGGCCCAGTTACCTCTGAAGAGCAACAGAGACAATCTCCAAAGCTAGTGCCTGAGCTGCACACGGGAGCGTGAGCTGCCGCCCCTGGCATTGCGTGACTCCTGTTCCCAGTGCTCTGACTGCCAAAGACAGGCCTGCTCGCAGTTCTTTAAAAATTACTGTGAACACTCCTTGTCTTCAGTGTGAGTTTGACAGGCTCCCAGCACAGCCTGATTTTTTTTCTATTTTTAGAGCCAGCTGTAAAGCTGTAGTCAAGAACTGCTTACATAATATTTTAGAAGTGACAGCAAAGCACAATGGCATATTTTGACCTTTGGCATTAGATAAGTAATTGGCAGGTTAAGTTAATTTTTATTCAAGCAAAGAGACTTGCTTTTTACTGCTTGTGAACTCCTGTACCTCCACACAAGATTAAACCTCACGGGTATGTTTTAAAAATAGGTTTTGGTTTGCTGGCCTTCCTTTTCTGTGTAGTGTGAAGGAAGCTACTCCAAGTGAAGGAACTCCAATCTCCTGCTCTCCGTCCATGACACGAAGTGCATGGTACGTGTGTGTGTGTGTGTGTGTGTGCTCACAGGCCTGGCACAGGGCAGCATTCTTTGTTTCTTGACTGACAGCCCAGTAATATTACAAATAATTGGAAAACTCACCTAGAAAACACCTTTGTTACTGCGCAGTTGAGGAGCCGGTTCCAAGCCTATGAGTCAGGAGAAGTGCTCAGTGAATATTCCCTTTTCCATTCCAGACGCTGGGTTATGGGCAAGTCGGAAAGCCAGATGGATATAACTGAAATGAACACTCCAAAACCGAAGAAGAGACTGGGCTGGAGTGGCCTGGAGGTCGGGCTGGCTGTGGTGGTGGTGCTGCTGGCCATCGTGGCCATCACCATGATCGCCCTGTACGCCACCTATGACGGTGAGTCCACAGGGAGGCACAAACACAGGGAATGGGGAGGGGTTTAGGGTGCTGGCTGGAATCTAGAGCTGCATCCACACGTCTTGCTGCTGGAAAAACTCAGAAACTGCCTCTTTCCAACTGCCACTCGCTAAATTCGTTTGTTCATGCAAAGTTGTGGTAAACACAAACCATCTGCTTGTTCTGACTTCGGAATACTTCTGTTTGTAATTAATGCTTCAGTAAGCAAAAGTCCTAACAAATTACAACATTGCTGAAGAAAACCAAACTCCAGGACTTCCTTTGTGTTTCTGTAGATGTATGAAAATCCTATTTCTTTCTTCTTCAAGCTGTTGCAGCAAAGACTCTCAGTGAGTGTAGCCATCCTGAGAGGTTTTGTGCTCCAGCAGCCAGAGCAAAATAATTTCATGTGGGGGCAAATACCCTGGTAAATTTTGGAAAAGATAGTACAGAGAAGCTAAAATTTCCATCTAGGGTAAAACTAGAATATTTCCTTATATTGGGAATTAAGTGCTTTGTTTAATTTTGAAGTTCTTAATAGTTTTGTTTAAGCTTTTAATTGAAGTGTAGTTCAATTATGGGATGGAAAAATGCCATTATGGGGGAAAAAAAAAGAGTTTTATTTCCAAAGTCTCAAAAGGACATATTCAGGATGTTCCTGAATCCTGTATTTTGTTCAGAAGACTTCAATGTCTGAGAATATTCATATAATTCCTTGAAAATACTTTTGTCATTGTAAAGTATTGCTAAATTCAGACTGGCTTTGTAATTCTCTCCAGTCCTTGTGCTATTTTTCTCTAAATTGCTTCTTTGTTATAAAAATAGTATTTTGCCCACCTCCAATTGATAGGACATTTTCCTCTGATGACTACAAAAATTCTACATGATGAGTGACTAGCACTGAATGACCCTAAAGGGATGAAGATGATGATATTTTGAGAGCCTGGTCCTATAAATATTCCCTTACTGAGTGTAAGGTCCATTCATATTTATCTTACTGTACACTGCAATTAAATTAACTGTCAATAAAAACATTTACAGTAGATTTTATTATATTGACATTGAGTAAAGCATTAAGAATATGACTGTATTCTCTTTTAGATGGGGTTTGCAAGACACCAGACTGTATCAAATCAGGTAAGAATAAAAATACATGTGTTTTAAATTAATTTATGTGTTTTTACACAAAATTACTACCACAGAATGCTCCTATCTAACTGCAGACAAGTATGGCACATGGAAGTGTGTGATCTGATATCCCACATGGTTTTCTTTGCATAGTTCTTCTACAAAAGTAAAATCTTGTGCTCTGCCATTGTCAATCTTACAAAGTCACCCTCCATGTCCAAAAGATTACGAATGTTGTTGTCTGATGAGCTGCTTCACCCTTCAGTAACAAGTGCATATGAATTGTTTGTTTACCTCCCGATCTGAACTCTGCTGGAAAGCTGCTACAATGCGTCAGGGAAAGGCTCAGTCCCACACTCTGTATCCTCTCAGAGGGGGTGGAAGGTCATTATCCTGCTCTCCCCTTCTCCTCACCTCTGGTCCTCTTGGCCTTTCTCTTTTCTCCTCCAGAGCAATTAATGCTGCTTCCCTTTTTTGCCTAATTTACTCTAAATCATGGCATGATAAAATCACAGAAGGGTTTGGGCTGGAAGGGACCTCAAAGCTCATCTCATTTCCCCCCCCTGCCATGTCAGGGACACCTCCCACTGTCCCAGGCTGCTCCCAGCCCCAATGTCCAGCCTGGCCTTGGGCACTGACAGGGATCCAGGGGCAGCCACAGCTGCTCTGGGCACCCTGTGCCAGGGCCTGCCCTCCCTGCCAGGGAACATCCTTCCCAATGCCTAGTCTAGAGCTACCCTGGTTTAGCTTGGAGCCATTAAATATCCCTGTTCTCTTTATAACCCTTCCTCTGTCTCTGTCCTAGGCTCAGGAGCAGCCTCTCTCAGCCCTCAAAAAAAGGAGTGTTTACTTGGCTGTGCCAGCACAGGTTTCACAGGGGCTCTGTGCCAGCTCTGCTTTCTCCTTTCCTGCCACTTCCCAAACTCAGTTGACAGCTCCTCGTGCCCTTGCCGAGTCCTCTCCAAGGCAGGAGGAGATCCCAGCTCTGCCAAAGGAGGATCTCCTGTTGTGTCTGAACACCTCCCTTACAGGACTCTCCATTATGTTTTTCTGGGAAGCTTCGACCCCAGCAATCCCTCTCTTGGTGTGACCTCGGGGCAGTTGTTCATTCCCCTTTTGCTTTCTCCAGCCCTGTAGGATAACTTGGCCACTGGGTTCAGAAAGGCTGTGGCCTGGTCACAGAGGGTGACAAGGGACCTAAAAGAGAAGGTCATGCCATGGTCCTTTTCCCAGCTGTGACCTGAGCTTTCTGAGCAAACTCTGTGCCTGTTGTTCAGCCTTGGTAACCTCCCACAAGCAGCCCCACAAACATCCCAATGGCTCTGAGTTATCTTTTGTCAGGAGGAGCATGTAACTGCTGCACAAGTTCTCTACATCATGGCCCCTGTGAAGCCTAAGAAAGATCAGCCCTGGGAATGGGGTGAGGAGTCACAAAGGACTTGGCAGTCAACATGCAAGACAAATGTATGTGCTTGCAAGCCAAAGTGTATGGAATTGAGGTGCAGTTGTTAGGCAATCCCAGGTACACAGCATCCCACGGGAGGCTCCCAAAAGCCTTTGGTTCGTAGACACCATTTAGACTTGCAGATATATGAGAAACAGCACAGGAAAGTCAATATATTGGTTTCTTTCCTTCCACGGGACTAGTGGTTTCAGGTCTCATTGTAGCAGCTTGGGTTGTTGCCCCACACCTGAGTCCTGCTGGAGTGACCCCAGGAAAGCCCCGAGGCAGCTCCTCATCCCAGGAGGTGCATATTATCATCAGCATGGGCCAAACATTGGGTTTAGTTCAGGTGGCCACCACTGTCCTTTCATTCCACTTCCAAGGTGTTCTTCTCCCTCTATGAAAGCTCATGCTGTGGTTTGGAAAATGATCCAATGAGTTCTCTAGTGGATTGTTTTTAATCTCTGATGATGCTTATTTTCAGCTAAATACACATTGCTAAAATGGAGTTCAGAAGTGTAATGATGAATGAACTCTAAAAGAAAAAGCAGAAAAAGTTCAGAGAAATGAGGCACAATGTAGCAAGAAGTGCCTAAATTAAGTAAACAGAACAATTTTGCTCTTTTATGCTTCTGTTAGAAGCTTTAACAGCATTTAACCACTGGAAAGGGATAAAGGGAAGATGCTGACAGAACTGATTGTTCAATTGAGAGAAGAGCTGCAAATAAATGACCAGAAGAAAAAAAATGTAGTAAAATAAATAATGAATAAATAAAGAAGAAAAAATGTAATGAGAAGTCATTGGTGACCCAGGGTAAGATACCAGTAACTGCATGGCAGTGTCATCCATGGGTTTGGGAGACCCACTGCAGGGTAGCACAGGGAGATGCCATGCAATTTGTACATTGGAGCATTTTTTGGGTAAGCTGGCACACTCTGCTAACTTCCCTGAGCTCAGGCAGCACAGGCTGATGGAACAGGGGATTTTGATCTCTGTTTCTTACCTAGGTAAGCACATTGTGTTGCTCCTGAATCCTCCCTAGGTCACTGGTTGCTATGCCAGCTTATATTAGTTTATTTGTAAGCTATTACAGCAATAGCTGACAATCAGGAGCACTACAGTAAGATTAATCATTACAAGTAATTGATATGAAGCTCTACATTCTTGGTGGCAGGTAGGAACTGAGTAAACAAGTGACAGTAGGAACAAGGCCAAACATTGGTTCATCCCAGCAACACTGAGCACTGATGGAAAGTCCACTGTGTATTGCCTGTATTTGTATAGGTATAAATTCACCTGGGTTAGTGATAAGATAACAAAATATTCATATCATAATCACATTTCTCTGATTTTAATGTATTGGTGGTATCAGCCAAATAATGAGAGATTATCCTGAGGCTCACACGTGCAAATAACACTCCTGAGGAGAATATTCTGCGTGGTCATACATCATGTGTGTACTTCACATAAATGAAGGACCACAGTTCCCACAACTGAGCTCTTTCTGGAATTTTGCAGTATTTAAGCTTCAAGTTCTGATAAGAGTTGGATAGCTAATAGTGGCTGGCCTGGACCTTGGAGCAGGAAAGTTATGAGAGATGATTATTTCTGTAGGCACAGAGGATTACCCACGTGCTGACTCCAAGCAGAGCAACCCAACTGCACAGTTCAAGCCAGGTTTGATATTAGACTGTTAATGATTTCTCAGATTTAAGCAAGATGTGGATTTCTCCTGGGTTTTGTTGCAAAGTTTTTCCCAAAGTGACAAGACAGTGGATAAGGGCCATCTTTTCTTGGTGTCAGATGTTTCTGTCCTGCTGTTACTGTCTGGCAGGGCTGTGAATGAGGCAGCTGGGCTGTCCACTGCTGGCTAGGAGAGGCTGTGCTGCTGGACTGACACATGCCAAGGTCACCCAAGGGACAGCAATGCCCTTCAAATGCTGCCCCAGCCTGGCAGAGAGATTCAGAGGGATACCCTTAAAACAGGAGGTATTAGGAATAATTACAACTTTCCTCTTGCACAGCAAATAGGTGGAGTTAAGACAGGAATAAAGCAGCATTCAAAACATTTCCCTTCCCCGAAATGAAACAGGGCAAAAAAGACAGAAACCAGTACCAGATCTTCCACAATCCCAGAGCTCTTGGGGCTGCAGTGAGTGTCACACTTAGTAAAAACATGACTGAATTTCCCAATCTCTGGCTGTTGGCATGATCCTGTATCCCTTTAAATAGAGGTCACCCTGGAGCCATTGACTTCAGAAGGGAAACCATCAGGTATGAGGCTTTGTATCTATTTCCATAGCAGGTTTTATGCTGCTGAAGTAGTCTGAGGTTGAAAATGCACCTGTCCATGGCTATTTCCATCTTGCAGGCACTGGAACATTGTAAAACCATCAGATGTTGCCCTAGGATGTAACACTCCTAACTGAAAAACAGAGGCAGGCAAGTCAATACAAACACCACAGACTGTCTCTCCATTTCCACCAGCACAAGAGACATGGAAAATATTGAAAGTACTGGAAAAATAACTATAAATATTTGACTTGCCCATGTGGAGGAATGAACACTTGAAATCACAAGCCTCATATTTACTAAAAATAATGTCAGGAAAATGGGAAGAATATTCAGTATCCTGAGAAATTCAGAGGTATCCCCCTTAGCTCTTGCCTGACTCCTAAGATCTTTCTGAGACTCACTTTCTGAGAGTGAGAGACTGTTCTGGCATTCTGGTGGTAGAAGCAGTCTGGGTGGAAGAGGAATAGTTATGGGAAAAAGCTCAGAGGGTTTATGGACAGCAGCTGGGAAACTGTCATCAAGGAATTGGATTTCACTGAGAATCCCTGGCACCATCGGTCAGTGACCAGCCAGCCTCAGACAAGCCACTTCCAGAGGGGCAAACACATAGTGAGAGGCAGTATCAGTTCTAGAGTAAAATGTGGAGCAGGTCAAAAAATGAGTGTGGCTTCCAGAAGGCATTAATAGAAAAACCTTTCCAGACAAGAACTGAAATAGTCCAATAAAGTCAGTATTTTATTGAAATAGGCAGGATTAAGTTGAGTCTAAATAATACTTAATTACCAAAATTACCTTACAGTGGATACTTAACCTCTGCTATGTCTTGTGCTTTTAATGTCCCTTTTCACCACATTTCAGTGCAAAGAAGGGTAAGTGAAGGGTAAATGAAACATCCTACATTTTATTTAGACCTGAGTGACCACTCACAGGGAACAGGAACATCTGTCAGTTTACCACTAGTAAACAGCCAACTGGAAAGTATGGAAGTTGTGGTCAGCACAGGAATAGTAATTCCTTGTTCACCGATGAGAGCTTTGTTTGGTCTAGAACATTCAAGTAAGCTTGAGCCTATTCTAAACTAAATATATTTATGACTTCCCTCTTGAGAGAAAACAAGTGTATTCCTGTCTTTCTGTAAAGCTCTTTGTGCCATGTGTCCATGCAGCCGCCCGGATCCTGGAGAACATGGACCCCAGTGCCAGGCCCTGTGAGGACTTCTACCAGTACGCCTGTGGGGGGTGGCTCAAGAGGAACGTCATCCCCGAGACCAGCTCCCGTTATAGCAACTTTGACATTTTGAGAGACGAACTAGAAGTTGTTTTAAAAGGTCAGTGGAGTTTGGGGACTAAATAAAGTTTCTTCTTTGCTTTACTTGTTATCCTAAGAAGTTGTGGTTTTCTAGAAGAGCTTAAAATACTACCAGATATTTCAGGTTTTCGGGTTTGGTTCAGGACAAATCTGCCCCAAACTGTTTGCATGGAGAAGGCTCTGGGAGTTGTGCTGCTGTGTGTGACACTGGAGCAGAGCTGAGCAGAGCTGCCCTTATATCTGCAGATCAGACCAACTGCAGTCCCCTCCCTGAGCCTGCACCAGCGACAGCACCAGGCAGGGGAAGGAGGAGGAGGAGGAGGTCTGTCTGTGTCCACATCAGCTGAAGTGCTGGAAGCTGCTCTCTGGCAGCCCTGTGTCCTGCATATCTGTGTTCCATGAGAAATCCCAAAGAGCAGGCAAGCCATTCTCCTACCTGTCACATCAAGAGTATCAAATTGTTCACTATCTGCTTTTTTCAGGTGAAAATAACAGTCCAAGAAGTCAGTCTGTACTCATGTAACACTCTCCAACCCTCTCTCTCCAGGCTAAATATCCTTTTTTTTACTTTGCCTATCTCCTGCTTTTCCCAGCTGTGTCTTCACACAATAGCCTGGTTGCTTAAAACCTGTCCCTGTGAAGTCAGAGTATTTGTGTTTCACCAAATGACCTGTGGAGTATCTACTGGCTCCTTTACGTTCCACACACTTGCACAGACTGAAGCCATTGCAAGGAGTTTTACCTCCAGAGCTTCTCCCCTCAGCTTCTGAAAGGCAGAGCGTCCCTGGAGTTAGTGAGGGACTGGGAGCACTCCTGGGGCAGCTCTGCTCCCCAGAACCCAGCACAGAGCAGGAATGATCACTATTGCTGTGTGTGTTTCAGATGTCCTCGACACCCCCAGCACTAACGACATCCCAGCAGTGCAGAAGGCAAAAACTCTGTACAGGTCCTGCATAAATGAAAGTAAGTGTCCCCTGAGTCCACTGCATCCAGGATAGCTAAACAGCAACCACAGGGCCCCACCCCAGTCAGCTACACTTGGATCCTATTCTGTGCATAATTTTTCAGATATTCTTTGTGAAAACTAAAATGTATCTATTCTATAGAGTCCAGTAAGAATGTCAGCAGTAAAATTGGTATCATACCTCCTGCTTTACTACCTCAGGTATGTTAGGTAATTCTTGAGTTACTAATTTGCTGCAGATACATAAACTCAAATCCTTTCAGTCAAATGGGAGTTAACTTCTGTTTTAGAAATTACCAGGGATGAGGTTTTCGAGAGCTACCTGGCGCACCAAGCTCAGCCACTAGAACAAAGAGCAGTAAAACTGTTTGCAGTGCTTCCTAAATCATATTTTTATAGTTTCTGTAATGCTATGAATACTTTTCAAAACTATTATTTCAAGCTACCTGCAGAGAGAAACAAAAAGACAATACTTCAGTGTCATGGTCTCAAGGATCTGCATATGCTGTTTGTGACTGGAACATTTTTACATGAAATGTTAAAGCACAGTCATACATCAGAGCAAACTGCTGCTGTGGTGATGGGGGAAACAGTTCTCAGCTTCACTGTTCTGAACTCATTATAATATATAACATTTGTGGGGTTTAAAATGTCATGGTAACTCATTTTATTTTTTCCAAAAGCTGCCATTGATAGCAGAGGTGGAAGGCCTTTAATAAGTTTATTGCCGAGTGTGTATGAGTGGCCTGTAGCAACAACTGACTGGGATGCTTCCTATGGTAAGATAACTTGTGTTAATTTCCTTTTAGTTAAAATATCTGTATTATTTAATTTATTGCTTACCAGAACCAGAGACTGACTGTACCTTTATTTGCTTAGGTGCTACTTGGACAGCTGAGACAGCTATTGCACAGCTCAACTCCAGATATGGAAAAAAGGTCCTTATTAATTTTTTTGTTGGCACGGATGATAAAAATTCCACAGCACATATTATTCACGTAAGTCTGCCTGGGTGCCATGGCCTTGTTGATCATAAAATGCAGCAAATAACTGGAAGCACAGACATAAATGTTAGCAGGGAGAAACATCAGTGATCTGAATTTGACCCAAAGTACAAAGTACTTTGTAGATGAATTTGTGAATGAATGTAGTTTTCAGTTGAAATTCTGGGTTTCACAGCCCTGTCTGTTCTCCAAGCTGACATCTTTGTCCTGTGCACTCATACACTGTCACTGTCAGTGAGATGGGAATGGCAGAGACAGAAAGGTCATCTCTGAAACCTGAACATCCAGCCAAGATGATATTGAGAATGTCTGGTGACTGCTGGATGCAGCAGTTAGAGGAGCAAAGGGCCAATCTCTCCTGTCAGTGGGTAGATGGATCTGTGAGCACTTCCCATGCAGGAATTTCAGAGATGCAGGAGCTGCCTGGCTTATCTCTGGGCTGTTTTGTCATCTGTACTTCATGTGTTTTCACACTGGCTCCCAGTGACTTGCAGTGTTCAGCAACAGGAAAAAAAAAAAAAGACTGAATAATGAGAATGAAAATAATTAAAGGTGGGCAGCAGGATGAGAGAGGAAGGCCCCTGAGGTCAGAAGATAACTTGGCCAGTGAAGCATCAGCCCCTGCAGTTACAAAAAGAACAGAACAATGCTCTGCCATTTCCCCTCAAGCACCTCTCAATTTTTGTTTGCATTTACAGATTGATCAGCCTGGGCTGGGCCTGCCTTCTCGGGACTACTATGAGTGCTCTGGTGCATACAAAGAGGTGAGCAGGAGCTGACACACCACTGATTACAGGTCTTGTGTTTTAACCTGTATGTTCAAGGCAGCTACTAGACTTTTTAAGACCTTTTGGAAGGAGATAAACGTGAAACAATTTAGCTTTGTTATCCAGCCTCTGCCAGGCTTCCCAGCTGGATCAAGAGCTATCCCCTGACTGTCTGAGTTATGTTAAGACAGAATACAAGTGGTCATGATCAGCCCTGTTCTGTCACTGCAAAAAGGAGGTCACTTCTGAGTTGTGGTGGACTGGCAGCAACCAGCAAATGCTGCTGAACTACTTCTACCACTAATAGGCTTGGAAAGAAAAACAGAACCATTCAGAACAGAACCAGAGACACTTTGCTGCATGAAAGATCTGAAAAGATCACAGTCTCCTACATCAACTGCTGAACACAAACACAACAGCAAAAGGATGTGATACCATAGAAAAGGCTCAGACACCTGAAACCTCATATGGTCTCCTTTACTTCTTGTTTACTCATTATTTCTGTGGGTCTCATTAACCTGTTAGCACTGACACTGTATCCCTGTTGCTAATCTTGGATGTGCTTTAAGTCCTTGAGAGCTGAAGTGTCTGTGCTGAAGTCATGGAGCTGAAACTGCTACCACAGTGACCTTTAATTAACTACATTCCTTCTGTGTAATTAAATGCAGAAGCAATGAGAAAGTGTACAAACCATTTGGGGTTTATAGGTATTTTGCTGATGTGCCAACAGCTAATAGTGATTACATTTAATTACAGATCACATGCTCATTAAGACAATCATTGCCATCTGAACTGCTCAGTTCCATGTGAGATGGCCTTTAGGAGCTGACTCACATTGCAAAATCTGCTCCTTCCATGTGTTGCACTGACTGCAGCACTGAGAGACAATTCCTGTCCTCTGACCTACCTGAGTATCTGCTGTGCACTGCTGGAAAGTAGAGGAGGAAGTATTCTTGAAAAACAGCTTTATGACTGCAGACAGGTTCCCAGTGTCCTTCCGAGCACGGCTGCTCCAGCCCGAGAGCTGTTCCCCCTCCATCCCTGCTCCCTGGCAGAGCCTGCTCCTGGCTCTGCTTCCTGCTGTGTTATTCCACTCCAGGAGCTGGACACAGCAAACTCCATCCCTGCCTCCTGCTCTTTCCAGACCTCTGCCTCCATCAGGACTTCCCACCCCAGAGCTACAAGTGGAATGTGCCAATAAGATAATTTTTAAATCTTTTTCTCTTGTAAGATACAGGATGGCTCTGCTCAGACAGGAGTGATTCCAATGTCTTAGGTTTCCACTGACATTGCTGAGACTATTTATGCAGTCCAGCTGAAATTAGCTGACTTATTTCTTTGCTACCTGTAGCTAGCTTTAAGAGCTGCACTTAGGACAAAAATAAAGTCACTGATCGGTACCTAAAAATCTCTGTTACCTTACTCGTTTGAAATAATAGCTGTATTGAATTTTATGATGGTTTTTACAGGGTTGGTATGCACTGTCTTTTGTGACTTGTTGTAGCTGTCAGTGGTTTCATGGGCTTTTCTCTTTCTGAAATGATCTCTCTTGCCTGGCACTGGGAGTTGAGCCCTTTGGGCTGCTGTGAGCCCTGTCCCTGTCCCTTCTGGCAGCTTTGTGCAAGCTGCCTGCTCCCATGGGGGCACAGCCCCAGCTGGCACAGCCTGGCCCTGCTGGCACGGAGGGATGCACACATGGAGCATCCCTTAAAGAGGAGTATCCCCTGCCTTAGGAACTGAATGTACCAAAATACTTCTTTTATGAAGCTGATGACATACACACCTTCTTCATCCTAGGTTTAATCACTGGTTTGGTAGATTACATTGCATAAACCAGATTAATGATTTGATAGCTGATCAAGCACTGTGAATGGTTTTTATTTGCACTGAAAAGGAATATTGGAAAGAGCATTTCTGTTGATAGAAAAATGAGTGTGACTTACCAATGAGGAATTAGAATAACAAATAATCATGGAATTAGAGCAATACTGAGGTTCTATAAAATATAATGACACCTTAAGATATTTGACAGTGTCATGTTTCAGAGAATTTGCTGCTGTATTTACATTCTTACCATTAGTGAACTCTTTAATGTTAATTTCATATATATTGTCTATAGTGTACCTAACTTTGCATGCAGCACCGTGAGTTCTAAGTGTTCCAAGAAGCACTGGAGGAGGTTCACAGCTTCTGGGAGTGCTTTTCCCACAAAGGCAATTCCCTCATTTTATGTTCCTGGGAACCTGGCTCTTTGGAAGCAGTATTTTTGGAAGTTGTAATTAAAGGGAGCTAGAAAAAACATGGGTGATAGTTTAAATATGGACATACAAATGTCTCATTCTAAATAATGAAAACACAGCACAGCCATTGGGAGTGTTTAGCTTTGAACAGTGCTCCAATTACACAGCAGTGCTCCACAAGGGAATGCTCAAAGTTAATTTCTAGTTGTGATCTAACAGTATTTCTGATTTTATTGAACTGTTTAAATAAGGGATGAAGAACTGTAGTTCATAAAAATGCAGATTATCTTGAAGATAATCAAGGTATGCTCTACTCTGAAGAGTTTTGTCTTTAACCTGTTGCTATTTTTTCCTGCAGGCATGTTCTGCGTATGTTGATTTCATGATTTCTGTAGCTAAACTAATCCTACAAGAAAGAAATATTTCTGTCAATGAGAATGAGATTTCTGAACAAATGGAAAGAGTTATGGACCTGGAGAAAGAGATTGCCAATGTAAGAAAAACATCTTTAAACTATCCTTTAAATAACTGACTTTTTTCTTAATACCTAAGACAGCTGACTGTAAACTGAGTTGTTAACTTCCTTGCTGATGCTATTTTTTGGGACCAGAAATGTATGGAGCCTGTGACACCTGAAGGAACAGACAGTAATAGAGCTGTGTCCTGGGAGGAGCAAGGGAAAGTATTTGAGCCAGCTGTTTTCCAAGCAGTGAAATGCTTCATCTTGGTCTGTTCACAGAAGCTCTGCAAGCACAGAGAGATAGGCTTGGGTTTTGTTTAATGTGGTTTAGAGTGTGAATTTTGGGAGATGCTTTGGGGCCTCCCCTGCCTTTGTCCTCTTTCCCCGTGGGCTGTTTGGATCCCAGAGCAGCAGATTCCCAGCCCTTGGCCTGCTGTGAACACAAAGTCATGTTTGTGCTGCACAAGCTGCTCCACAATGCTGATTGTTCCAAGGGCATTTTAAACCAAACACTGTTCTCTCTTAAAAGAAAAGGACAAATACTGTAATGAGTTTGACTTTGGAGAAATAGTGAGTTTGAACGTGCATGGAGAAAACCAAAGGCATTCATGAGTAAACCATGACTTGTAACTATTAACCATTGCAGCAGGACCTGAAGCTGAGGATGACCATGAAACAGGCTGAATACATATTTTATAGCTGCAGCTGGTTTTGAGGTTACACTGATAGTAAGGTCAAATACTTGGGAAAACCATTTGTATAAACTAAAACCGTCTGATTTTGATTTTCTTCATTTTCCTGAAAAACACACCTCTAGGCTTGGATCAGAGATGGCAATTATCAAAAAAGGAATTCACTGGAGAAAGGTTTTAAAGAGGAGTACGACAGGAACTCACATCTGCAGTGTCCCAGCAGCAGTTGCTCCTGGTGGAGTCCAGCTGGTACTGGGGAAGCTGCCACTGCCTGGGATTGTAACCTTTCATCCAAAACTCAGTATCAGCCCAAATGTGACTGAAGAGAGCTGGCATTGTGCTCTTGGGAATTTGTTAAAAAAAACCCATAGAAAAATCCTGCTGAATGCACACTAGAATAGGAAAGAGGAAACAGAAGAGAAGGATAGAGATAAAAGGAGGCTTGGCTTAACTGATTTTTCAAAGCACTTTCAAAGGGTAAAATCTGCTATTGTGGATGCAGATGTTTAACTCAGCAGTGCAAACTCACAGTGCCCAGAGCAGCACAGAGCTGTGTGAGCTGTGGGTTGTGCCTCCCCACCAGTACAGGGGGTCACAAAGAACAGATAGGGCAGCACTGCTTCCCCATCAGAACTGAAACTCCTGGCAACAGACTCAATGGACTTAGTCATTTTCTCCTGATTAACTCTGGCAGGCAACAACAAAATCTGAAGACAGAAATGATCCACTTCTGCTGTACAATAAAATGACCCTGGCACAACTCCAAAACAACTACTCACTGGAAATCAATAATAAGGTGAGTGATCAATAACCTGGTATTTTAATCTCTAATTCATCACTGATGGGATTAAACAATGAAATCTGATTTTTTTTCTGTTAAAGACATCACATATTTGCAATTGAACAGCATCCCTGATGTGCAGAGTCTTACCTGCTCTTCTCATGACATTGAGCTGTGTGCACATTCTGTACCCACTGCTTCTCCTAACCTGAAGGCACATCTTCCCATCTGCCCCAACATAAAGAGATGGAAAAGGAAAAAAACTAGCCAGTGGAAGGTGCCTCTGCCCATGACAGGGGGTTGGAACTAGATGATCTTTAAGGTTCCTTCCAACCCAAACCATTCTGTGAATCTGTGATCCTATTACTTATCCTCATGGGTTCAGGGCCCAGGACAGAGTCCAGCCCATAGCCACCAGCTGGGTCGGGGATGTTGTAGTGAACTACTCAGCCCCACTCCAGAGCTGCACATTCAGAACAAAAATCCTGTTTATCCAACATTCCTTCTGTAAAGGCAGAAAGGAGCCCAGGCTGTCAGGCCCATGAAATAGGACAATTCTCCACATCCCTCCCACTGCAGCTGCCCCGAGATGTGTCAGCTCTGCTCTCACCCCAAGCCATGTGCTGTTTGTGCAGGGCAGTCTGTAACTCATGGCACCAGAGTCCAGCTGAGAACCAGTCCAAGCTAACACAGCTCTGTCTCCTCAGGGGCATTATGTCGTACTAGACATGGGTAGGTTTTGTTCTCATGACTTTTATTGAGGTTTCTGAGGCCAGTAAGGTGCAATGAAACACTGTTATTCCTGGCACTTTCTCATAATCACTGCAATTTTATTGACTTTAATTCTCTGACAGTTCCAGGTTTAATTGGTTTCATAATTCACTGTCTCCCACAGGTGTAGTTGGTTACCACTACAGTCATCCTGTCAGAAAACAACTCCTGTCACAGAATGGCATTGCCCTGGTTATTATTAGTTCCTGGGGGGTGCTGCAGATCAGCACTAATTTAAATTTATTCCAAAATGCTCAAAAGACACTTGATGGGAGTTGGTAGCGTTGTGATGTCTAAGGATAGAACAGCAATTATTGCCAAGATTAGCCTGAAGTTTCTGCTTCTCTCTCAGACCTGCAGTGAGTGTTCCTGAAAGCTTATCTGCTCTCCTCAGCTACATCCATTTTGTCTGATGGAAGACATTACCTCTTCCAACAAACCTTTCCTGAGATACAGGCTGGGAAAAATCACCAAGGCTTTTCAATGTAATAGGCAGAACAAAAACTTTAAAAATTAAAAAAAATTTTGTTAGCTTGAAGTCAAAGCAATTTCTCTACCCTTACTGCCAAATACCCCCTATGTTAACAACATTTTTAGAGCTATAAATGATCTCAGACCAGTTATTATTACAATGACCCCATTTATAAGTAGCAGAAATATTAGGGAAACTAAAGGCAGAGCACTTGTGTCATGCAAACATATTGAAACTGTTTATGACTGAACCATATAATAATGCATATTGATTTTCCAGGTGTTCAACTGGTCAGAATTCATAAATGCTATCATGTCAACTGTCCAAATAAATGTTGACAACACGGAACATGTCATTGTTTACGACCCTGACTACCTTCTCAAGCTCAAGTCTATTCTTGTAAGATACTCTTCCAGGTAAGATACTCTTCCAGGTGTTTAAGTATTCTTGGTATTTGCATTTTCTTTATAGAAAACTTAATAAGCCTCAAAACATTAGCAGCTTATTCTCATTGTTTTATTAAACAGAGACCTTCAGAATTACATGGCCTGGCGATTTGTGATGGATCTTGTCAACAGCCTCAGCAGGGACTACAAGGACACAAGGAATGCTTTCCGTAAGGTGCAGAACAATGCAGCTTTCCGTAAGGTGCAGAACAATGCAGTTTTAACAATGGCTTTTGCGAGCCACAAAAGATAGGGGTTTTATGTAGGTGTAGTATATAAATATTTAATGTATTTTGGATTTTGCACACAAAAGCCAGATGTGTTAGCTGAGCCTCTCCTTGAGTGTATCTATAATTTATGGGATTTATGCCTGATAGCTGAGTAGATTTGAAAGCACTCCTCTGGTACTTGGTCTCTCATTTTTCTGAATCTGAATGAATCCCCATTTTGGTATCACAACAGTCCCATTTATTTGCAAGGGATTAAAGTTCTGACTGATTTGTTACAAACTCTTCACCATCCAGAGGAATATATTCCAAGGCAAACATTATGGCCCCAATCTTGGTTTTCAGTCATTCGATCCTGCCGATAGCTTAGTGCTTTTAAGGAAATGCTGAGCAATTTCAGCAATTGGACATGGAAATTCTTTGTATTTCCACAGCAGGACTTCTTCTGTGGAAGAATCTTGCTAATGCTCCTCCCATTACTTAGGTGAGCCCACCTAAGTGCCCAGCCCAGGAGCGTGAATCAACTGAGTTATTGAAGGTCGGGGAGGCTCCTGTGAAAGGCACGGGTGCCAGGCAGTCACTGTGCCCGTTTGCCCTGTGAAAGGCACAGGTGCCAGCAGTCACTGTGCCCGTTTGCCCTGTGAAAGGCACAGGTGCCAGCAGTCACTGTGCCCATTTACCCTGATGTCTGTGTCCCACAGGCCCTTTATGGCACCACCTCCGAGGCTGCCGTGTGGCGCCGCTGTGCCAACTACGTCAACGGGAACATGGAGAACGCCGTGGGCCGGCTCTACGTGGAGGAGGCCTTTGCTGGAGACAGCAAGCACGTGGTAAAGCCTTCAGCCAAAGTGGCCCTTCATCATCACCATACACTTCTTGACACGGCTTTGATTGCACTTTTTGTTTCAGTGTAATCAAAGTGGGTTTGATTTTAAGTTTTATTAAAGTGTTAATAACGGTTATTACAAAGTTTTTATTATAGTGCAGTGTGAAATGTGAGGATTGCATGTGCCCAGCTGGAAGGAGAGAGGCACCTGGCCGCTCCCACAGCTCTCTGAGCCAGGTCCGTGGGTGGGCTGTGCACGAGCCAATCCTTACATCCCAGCAGCAGCACTCACTGGCACCAGCAGTCACTGCTGTTCTTTGAGACTAATTCCCATCCTGCCACCACTGGGCACAGGGGCAATTGGTTATTTCTGTTTGCCTTCGGCCACACAGAAAATTCCTTAAAATGAACCTGAAGCGAAGCCTTAGTTGACTGCAAGCACCACTGGAAGCCTGGTGTGAAACAACTCCTCTTTGGGGTTGGCATAAACAAAGGATTCCATCAGATAGCACCCAGTGGGGCAATGTCTGTCAGGTTTTCCTAACCCAAATCACTCCACTGCACTGCCTACCATCCTACTCTGTGTAACATGCTGATGTCTTTTCCAGGTTGAAGAAATGATTGCAGACATTCGTGATGTTTTTATAAATACCTTAGATGAACTTCCCTGGATGGATGCAGAGACCAAAAAGAGAGCAGAACGAAAAGTAAGTTGTCTTAAATATCGGTAAGGTGTAGTTCTATAAAAATCAGTATTTCAGTTGTTTGTCCTGACAAAAAGTAATCAGTAACTTCCATCACTGTATTATAATACAAACACATTTATAGTTATGTTTATAAGACACAGCAGCTTAGGATTCCATGGGCAGAGGCCTCTGGAGATAGGCAACCAAAATAGGAGGAATCTGTATACAAGATTAAGACCTTTCAGGCAAATTGGTGATTAAGGAGCTAGATAAAGAATATCTACAGGAAAATAACTGAAAATGAGAAGGAGTGACTTCTGGTGATCCAGATTCTGGCCAGCTATTAGGAGCAACAGGATATAAACCATAAACTAGTGCTTTCAATGAATAAAAAATGTAAATAAAACCTATATACAATTAACATCTTGCGGTTTCTGCAGTAGCTTCCATATTGCCTTTCTTGTATCATTTATGATTTAAAAACATGGCTGGATTTGCTATGGATATCAAATTCCCTTGTCCCTAGGCAACAGCAATTAGAGAGAGGATTGGTTATCCAGATGAGATCGTGACAGACGACAACAAGCTCAACAGTGAGTACCAGGAGGTAAGTCCAATAGGCAGGAGAATTAGGAAAGAGTCTTCAGAGAAAAAAAGGTGCATTTGCCTTCCTTGGCACACCAAACCTTGTGCAGCTGCACAGAACAGCCCCGTGTGTGCCCAGCTGCAGGGGGAAGGGAGGAGGTGTGACCAGCCAGCCTGGTGTGACTGACCCAGCAGGGATGTGACAGCATCTGATGGCATTCCAAGGACATGTACACATTCTGGAGGGATTGTGTGAGGAGAAGCATGGAGCCAGTGGTGTTCTGTGCTGCCCTCCGTGTGGCACAGACTGAGCTGGCAGTGGGTGCAGTGGATGCACAGGCACAGAGCACACTCCTGTGTTTTGTCAGAGGTGGAGCTGCTCCTCACCAAACAGGCAGCTACTGGTTTGCAACAGGCAGCTCCACAGGTTAACGTCAACACCAACATTCTGTGATTTCCACTCAAAATATGTATAGAAAGAATAAATGAAGAGCTCTGGAAAAAATACCCAGCTGCTAACATAGATCCAGCTACAACATCAACTCTGTGATGTAGCAGAGCTCTGCAAACCAAGGTCTAATTGTAGAGCAAAAAATACTCTTAGAAATGTGTTGCTTAGCTCATCATGCTTAAGACCAGATTTTCCTGATCCACGTGTCTTTTATATCAAATCAGTAACACCACCACTAACTCCTTTTCCCCCTTTCTTTTTAGTTGAACTACAAAGAAGAAGAATACTTTGAAAACATTATTGAAAATTTAGTATTTACCCAGAAGAAAAGGTTGAAAAAGCTTAGAGAAAAGGTGGACAAAGAGGAGTAAGTATTTAATAATATTATGTCTAGTCTTTCATTCAGTTGTACAAGAGAAGGTACCTTCCAACTTCAAATATTCTGTGATTCTCTTATTCTAGCAATCGTTAACTTTGCCATTAACAACTGAAATTCTAATGTTTATTCTTCTGGTGTTACCAGGTGGATAAGTGGAGCTGCTGTTGTCAATGCTTTTTACTCAGCAAGTAGGAATCAGATAGGTAAGGTTTACCAATTTATTGATGTGATTCAGATTTAATGCCCAAATTATCTATTTGATATATATGTATGTATGTACTTTTAAAATCAGGAAGTGAAACAAATCTGAGCATAAAGATTCCTAATGTTAGCCTACCCAAAACCATCCATGGAAATAAAAAACCCCATCCATTCTGGCTAAAGATTAGAACCACATGGAGGTTGTTTCCATGTTGAAACCACCCAAGGTTTCTCACATTGTGAACCATCCCAGCTCCCTTCACAGTGCTGCAAGGCTCCCAAGGTCAGGAACATTTCACTACATTAATTATGCTTCTTGATACTTCTGTCACGTCCATTCTGCAAAGAGTGTTTAAATTTTAATTATCCAAATGTCACAGACTGCAGTGTCCTTTCTAGGCCATCAGTGAAGTACTGTGATCCACCTAGAACTCCGGAAAACAAGTCCAAAAAAATGGAAAAACCTTGTCCTGCAGGGCTCTGAACAGAAATGAAACAAGATTATTTCTTAATGTGAGCATTTAGCTCTTCACTGAACAGTTAACACAAAAACTTTCAGAAGGCTTTGTTTAAAATAGCTTTGTTCAGTAATTTTTAGGAAAGGAATCATGATGTGGAAGACTGAAACTGGTGACTGACAGTTAATGTGAGTCATAAATTCTTACCTCATCCTATAACTATGGCATGCACAGGATAATTAAAGCAGTCTGATCTTTAGAGTGATGTCTGAATTAGCTTAGAACTGGACTTTTAAAAAAGCCCTCTGCAGAGCAGTTCTGTGCATGATGTGTAGGGAGCCTAGAGGTGTTACTCCATTTGGGTGAGGTCTGACCTGCACTGCTCCACAGCAGCTCAGAGAGTAAGGAAGCCACTGAGCTTCCAGAATGCAGCTGAGCTGCTGCTGGCATTACTCTTAATCTATAAAGAGATCAGAATTGCAACATGGTTTCTTTTTAACTGAATTGTTTCTTAGAAGCCTAGAAAAATGAGTTAGAGAAGTGGGTAAAAAGAAGTGCTTTGTTTCAGTTCTTTTATTGCCAGCTTGGCCTATTTTTATTGATTCTAGTGGGAGTTACTTGTATTTTCAGGGGAAGAATAAATTCCTGTCTCTGAGATTGACTTGTGATGGAGTGATCAAATAATTTATTCTTCTTGGGGGACACCCTCCCACTTCTCACAATGCTGCGAGATTTGTTTAATGATGAGACAGAAGTCTGTGAATGCTAAATGATGTGAATCGGAACAAACTGCTTTTTTTGCAGAGCAAAATAGTAACAAAGCAGAAGCTGGTCATGAGTTGGAAGTGTCTGCAGAGGGGAGTGGTCCTGCTGCTCTGTTCCTCCTGTCCTGCAGCATTCCCGTGTGTCAGTCAGTCAGTGCTGCGGGGAGATCAGAGGGAACAGTGTGATTTTGGTTGAAGCCCATAAAAGGGGTCTGGCCCCATGGCACATGCAGGATTACAAGGCAGGGCCTTAACTGTGCTGTGGCTTTTTTTTCAGTCTTCCCTGCAGGCATTTTACAGCCTCCTTTCTTCAGTGCCTCCCAGCCCAAATCTCTGAATTACGGCGGCATAGGAATGGTCATCGGGCACGAGATCACACACGGCTTTGACGACAACGGTGAGGCCCTGAGCTGCTAGGGACAAAACACTGTGCACAGGGTGCTGTACATGCTTTAGTGCTTAATCCTTCCAGGCAGCACATAAAAGGGAGAATGAATTTCCATATGTAAAATCCAATCTGGATTTCTGAGGAATTCCAGTATTGCTCTCCCAAAAGCACAATCCAAAGTCTCACTCGCTCCCTCCTCGCTGCACCAAACCCTCTTTTCCTGTATAAATAATTCCATTTAACGTGCT
Organism: Vireo altiloquus; assembly: GCA_013396875.1. Taxonomy (NCBI): domain Eukaryota; kingdom Metazoa; phylum Chordata; class Aves; order Passeriformes; family Vireonidae; genus Vireo; species Vireo altiloquus. Next base: position 121,469 of record VZRF01001470.1, read on the forward strand.
GTTACAGGCAGGAATTTCAATGAGAACGGAGACCTTGTGGACTGGTGGACTGAAGAATCAGCTCGGAATTTCAAGGAGCTGTCCCAGTGCATGGTGTACCAGTATGGGAACTTCTCCTGGGAGCTGGCAGGTGGACAGAATGTACGTCCTTACTGTGGAGCTCCCCGTGCTGCTTGATGAGACAGCTCTGCTTGCAGTGCTGCATGGATGGAACTGGAAGTTACTTCTCTCAATTCTACTGGCTGGTTTTTTACAGCCTAACAATATACTCCATTGCACAGGATAGGGAAGAGATAAAACTCTCAGCCCTGAGGTTTTCCCAAGACATGTGTTGAAGTGTTGGGACTCAGAGAGTAAAAATAGAGAAGAAAATGTTAACGTATTTTTCTGCCTTTTCATTCACACATTAAATTAAAACAAAGGATGATTCTAGATTTTGCAGCTTTGACTATCATAAATCAATATGTTGGGCTAAAGGTTAAGAATATGTTTTTTAAAAAATAGAATTAGAGATTTCCCATTACCAAAGTTTCATCCTCTTTGGTGATATCTGAATGACTTTGGAATACCTGCTAAATAGAGATCTTCTAGGTATCTGGCTACCAAGAAGCTACTGAACTGAAAAATACCTTCTAGCAGGTTTGCTGATGTCTCTTAATAGATAATTTCAGCAATTTGGAGTTTGAATTTTAAGTTGTTCTATAGACTGTACAGATTCTGTCCATTTCCTCTAACTGTGGTAAGAAACTGAGGATTAAAGACAAGGAGAAAAGAGGAAGCATAAATGAGAAATGAATAAGTAGCAGAAAGTCTGGGTAAGAGATACAGAGCCTAGAAAGTCACCTGGAGGGGAAGGAAGAGAATCAGAAAAACAATAGTATCTCAAAACACGGATTTTGAGACAAGGGACACAAAGACTTTTCAGAGATGTTAACATAATCTTCCACTAAACTTTCAGATTTTAAGGTAATTCTTGCCTTTAGAAAGTGGAAAATGCACAAAGCTTGGTGTTATAGGTCCTGGATGAGCTCTTTTTTCAAAAACCAATACTTTTCCTTTCTATTTTACAGCTGAGTGGAATCAACACACTAGGAGAAAACATTGCTGATAATGGGGGTGTGAGACAAGCATACAAGGTAAGAAGTATCCATTTTTCTGTTTCAGCTGAAACTGTCAGAAATTAAGAAAATCTGTTTCAGAGCCTTGGAAGAGGAAACACAATTTCTGTGTCAGGGACAGGACCAGACCTACTGTGCCATCAAGACACGGATTAAAGCTCCTGTGGTATTTCTCTCATCCTGTTAATCATGTCAGGCTACATATTACCTGTTCCTAGGGAATGCTTTTTCAACTAACTTTTTTTTTTTTCCTTTGTGAATAAGTAATGTGTGGAATGGAAATATTCACTGGGTCGCACTTGGACCATGACCTAACTGAAGTGCTGATACCAGCAGCTGTCTGCTGCTGACTGTCTTTTTCAGCAGCTTTTTTATGCCAGGAAGGAGGGGCAGGATGACTTTCTTCTGACCCATGAGCATAAACAAACGCTTTGCTGTTCATCTAGTACAGGTGCTTGGGCCCTCTGTACTGGTATCCCAGGATGTCAGAGACACTGGACTCCCTGCACTTGCCCTTCTGGGGGAGCTGGATGCTTTTTGGCTTTCCTTTCCTTCTCTTCCTGAAACAGCTGCTGGACTCCCTAGCCTGGCCACCGTTGAGACTGATAGACAGACATAGGTTCTTTTTGCAGACATGGTCTGGAAGAGAGTAGTGAGTCAGCTTCTCTATCAGCTTTTCTTGTTATTCACAAATATGATGGCTGCAAGCCTCAACAACGTGATCCTCCTCCTTCCCTGAGCGCCTTGTTCTGTGGCAAAATACTCAACATTTGACAAAGGGCTGCTGATACTGCTCAACAAAGAGCCTCTGGGATGCATGGGCCAACTCACGCTTCTCCAAGTTCTCACTGGAAATGGACATGTTTGAAGCAAAGACAATTATTAATGAGAGTTTAAAGAATGATTTGGAAGCCTAAAAGAGGCATCAGGTTTATTAGATTAGTCTGATCTTCAGTTACTGGAACATTTGTGCGAAGTACAAAGCCATGAAAGGGGATACGCTTTCTGAAAGGAATGGGAGTAGCCAGAAAAATTAGGTCAGAAGTATTAAAAATTATTATAACATCATATAAATAGCAAAAAAGGTCCAAAAGAAATCTGGAGAGGTCAGTACTCCACCCTCCTCTCTGTGCAGGTAGAATCAACCCCTTCTGTATCCTTCCAGCCTCCCCCAGGAGCATTCCCGCTGCCTCCTTGTGGCACTCCCAGTGCCACCATGGCTCTGCTTCCAAGGGTGCAAACACAACGATCTGCTCCTTTCTCTCCTGTGACCTTTCACATATTTGAAGACTTACATGCTTCAAGGCCCAGACTTCTCTCCTTCAGACTAAACAAACCCAATTCTTTCGATCTTTCCTCATAGGTCATGTTTGCTAGACCTCTGCTCATTCTTGCTGCTTTCTTCTGGACTCTCTCCAGCTGGTCCACATCTCTCTTGAAGGGCAGTGCCCAAAACTGGACAGAGCGCTCCAGCTGAGGCCTGGCCAGTGCCAAGCGGAGTAGAAGGATTACTTCATGGATTTCACATAAGCCACTCCTGTTTACACATCCCAGTACGACACTTGCCCTTTTTTGCGGTGCTGTGGCACTGTTGGATCTCATTCAGCTTGCAGAGCCTTTTCCATGGACCTGCTATCTGCTCATTCCTCAGCTGCACTTGGGCAGTACTTTGGCATTGACTTCAGGCAGAACATTTCTCCAGCATCTTTCATCAGTGATGATACACTAACAACACATCGTTTGACATGTGTCTCCATAAGAAAAATGAAAGCAGCTGTTCTTACTATGGCAAGGTTTTAAAGTCTTCTGCAATTCACTTTAAAAAAACAAAACCCCAAAAACCCCACAGTGGAAAAAAAATCTCTTTTTCATAATGCAGTATTAGATAATTGACAGCACAGTACTAAGAAATGGCCCTGTGGTCTTCTGCTTCAAGGTGGCATTTGTGGGATGGATGGCCAAGGGAGAAAACAATTAATAATGTCAAAGAATCCATATTCCTCCTTGTCATCATTTCATTTTGACCATCTGGGCTGGAAGTGGTAACATTTCTACTCGCTTCATTCTACAGGCTTATGAAAACTTTGTGAGAAAACATGGAAAAGAAAAACTTCTTCCTGGTCTCGACATGAACCACAAACAGCTGTTTTTTCTGAACTTTGCACAGGTATCCTTTACTTCTTGCCTGAAGGCTTTGAAAACCACTTGACATTACAGTTTAACAGCAAGGCAGAACAGGCTGACTCCTGTGAGCTAAGACCTGGCAGAGCTGCAGACCTGAGCAGTGCTCACTGCAAAGCAGTGAAAATAAAGTCTTGTTAGGTGATTTTTATCTTCCCTAAAGAAATTAATTCAGCACTCATAAGCCTGGTAGGAAGTTTCTTGTGCCCAAGTGCCTTTGTCTGAGGACAATGATATACTTTTTTTTAACAAAATACACCTTTTTTTTCTCTGTGTTGTAGTGCAGAATTTATTCTCATGAACACTAGGTGTTTCCTAGTTAAATGTCAGCAGGTCTCTTCCCGTACAATGTTATGGCTAATGATGCTGTTCTTTGTTACCTGTGCAGGTCTGGTGTGGAACGTACAGACCAGAATATGCAGTGAACTCCATCAAGACAGACGTGCACAGCCCAGGCAAATTCAGGTCAGCACAGCCAGCAATGCTCAGTGCAATCCCGAGGTGTAACACCTCTGGAACACAGCTGTTTGTGGTGGAACTGAAAGGAGCTCGCCCAAGGGCTGGGCTGCCCTTTACACACAAATACAGGCAGAGCACACTGGGGCTGCTTATCGGGAGACACAAGGGCTGGGCTGTCCTGTCCCTTGCAGCCCAGCCCTGTGCTGCACCAACAGGCAAAGCCCTTCCCAGGAGGCTCCACAGGCAGAGTAGGGATGTGGGAGAGTTGTCTCACCCTTGAGAAGATCCCACTTAATTCTGCCCACACTATGGAGCAGCTTTGAACAGTGTCCATCACAGGACACACACACCAGCACGTGGCTGTCCCTGTGTGACTGTTTCAGCACAGTCCCAGTCACTGTGTCTGCAATCCCGGCCTCAGCCACAAGTCCCCTGGCTCCCGCAATAGCTCCTGGCAAGGTTCTTATACACCAACAGCGTGGAAGGAATTTTGTCCTCCACTGAAGCCGCAGGTAAAATCAGTGGGAGGTCACTGACCCTCACTCTTAACAAACCCATGTGCTGTGGTACAACAGCAGATGTGTGTTTTGTGTCTGGTGTGCTCAGCCAGCCTTCCCAAGATCAGCTGGGCTCAATTCAGTAGAGCCATGCAGGAAATGCGGCTGCTCTGGGTGGAAGCCTTCGGTCCAGACTAGGATCTTTTCTTTTTATCTGAAGTCAGAGCAGCCTATTCATCAGCAGTGTAACAATGTGCTCTAATAAACCTGTTTGGTCCAATGCCATGAGATCAGTGGTAGTGCAGCCATCACAGCATCTGCTGGCTCTGGAAGGCTGAGTCATCTCCAGGCTCCATGTCCACAATAGCCAAGTTCTCTGCTGATACAATCCACTCCATTAATTTCAGTATCTTTCTTTCAACGGCTTTTCACCAATGCTTGTTTATCCCACACACTCAAATATTTAGTGAAAGCAGCGACTGTTCCCTCACTGTTCCTTGCCTGGTTTCACTGCGGCTGGGTTGTACTATCTGGGATTTCTCCCAGAGGTAGTTTGTGCACCAGACCCTACAATCATTCCTGTCTGGTCTCAGTGCTAATGAGGCTCCAGAGGCTCTTCAAAACCTCAGCACATCTGATTTGGATGAGGCACAAGCCCTTTGAAGTTCCCTAGTTCAGCATCTCAGTGTAACAAGCTGTGTTTGTGTGTACCCTGGATAGATTACATCGTGTTGTGCTGTCTGTACCTCGGTAGGACAGGCTATAAACTCCATATGCAATGATACAAGTGTTCATAAGAAACCAGACAACATTCTTAGAATGGAAAGCCATTTACAGGATGAGGCCCCCTAAGAGCTCAAAAATGGAAAGCATTTCATGAGACATACCCACAAAATTAACACCTAATAACATACTATACAAGTGTCACAAAGGCTCCCAACGTGCCTTTTTTGATTATTATTTGGGGAGTGAGATGAGCCTTTTCAACACCTGCTACACTGACTGTGGGCTGTTTCTCCTTATAAGTGGGACAGACAGCTCCTCATAAAAATTTTTAATTGCAGAGCATCCCGTTTTAGCAGTTCTAGTTCATTGGAGCAGTGAAGCACAGCTAGATAACCAAAATGCATGAGTTTTTTGATAACCCTTTTTCTGTGCCATCTCCTGTTCCACTGCTGGCTCCCAAGAACAGGGAGTGACTTTTGGCCTTGTACAACAATTGAAGTGTTGCAAGTGCCACTGCTGAACTTCACCTCAGCTTCTGTGAGCACATCCTGGTTCTAATGGTCAACATAATTCTCAGAATAATCACGAATCAGAGAAAAAGGTCTTTAAAGAACTGGGCCACAATCAGTGTCCATCAGACACTGGAGGCTGTTTCCCTGCATAGGTATGTGCTGTTGTATTCCCACTCCTGAAGGAACAAGTGAGTCTTAGCAGATCTACTCACAGATGTTCACAATTACACATATAAAATCAGCCTTAGATGGAATGGTCTCATACTCACTTCCCATGTTCAGTTGAAAGCCATTGTTTGTATGAGTCTTTTTGCCAGGAAACTCATTCACTGGAAAATCTGTGCAGAAGGCCCAGAGGAGCAGCATGATCTCAGTTGAAACCTGGTTGGTGTAAAAATGTAAATGAGCATTCACTGACGAGTTGCCACCACAGCCCTTGACCTCAGGGTCTTGTTTTCCCTTCACCAAGAAACTTGTCAGCAAAACGTAGCTGAAAAAACCCTAAGTGAAACCTATGGACAAGCAAGAAATCTGTTCTAGGTGAAAGAACTGGCTTGTGAGAGCATGCCATGAGGAGGAGACAGGTCCTGTATTTTTCGGGTTGCAATAGGGGCAAGACAAACAGAAGAAGAAAATACAGGCAGCCCTTGAGGTGATGTGAAGCAACAGTCAGAGCTCAACAACAGGGCGTTCCCCACACACGTGAGGTGACACAAAAAAACAACTTACAAAATATGGGTCATGTTGTTTGTTTCAAACAAGGCGAGCAGCAATGACAGCATGTCGCTTTTTTTAAAGGGTCCTGGGATCACTGCAGAACTCCCCAGAGTTTTCAGAAGCCTTTTCATGCACCACGAGAGACAACATGGATCCTGCTAAGAAGTGCCGCGTTTGGTGACCGACTGCAAACCTCACATCTCAAGGAGCTTTCCAGGAAAAGAGACGTTTCCAATTGATTTGGAGAAGGGGAGGGGGGAAGAAAACTGAGAGGAATGTGCTAGAGACATGACTGCAATTCTTGGTAAACATGCAAACCCCAAATCATCACCCACCACAGCAGCAAAGAAGGACTAAGGCAGCGCTGAGCTGCTGCTTCCCCCCGGAGCCCTGTAGGACCCAACTCACTGGCAGTGCACAGCAACACTTCACCAGTAGTTTTAACCCTGCTCCCACAGCCAGTGGTTTTTTGGATTCATTTTAAAATGGCAAAGTATAACACATGAGCTCCCCCCGGTCCCTGAATGCAGATTTCTGATTGGGGGAGGAAGGAAATAACACACATTTTAGCCATCATAACATGATAGAGAGACGACAGTTTATATCCCAGTGTCAGACTTTGTACCCTCTGCTGTTATGGGAAATCTGTTCTACCAAATGTTTTCATTTTTACTTGAAACCGTTTATACAGGAGGAGTCCAAAGACCTGCTGTACTTAAGTAACTTCTCACTAAATACTCCAGCGTGTATTACCTAAAGTCCCTATTTACAACAGTTTACTTACAGCTTTCCAGCCCAACTGAAATTGTAGGTAATTTATTAATTTCTGTACCTATAATCTGTAAGATTGTGATCAAAGACCTTTTCACCATTTTCTAAGCTTTTTCTTGCTTTCTCTAAAGTTTCTCTTTTTTAAAGTTTCTAGTAATGTATAAATCATAGTTTTTATATTTAAATCTTGAGCTACACTTTTGACTTGAAGTATTGTAACAAATTTTATCAGTGGCTGCATAGAACTGGGAAATTGGAGTAAAGCATGGTATCGGGCAATAAGATAAAGCCTACAAAAGTGAGTTCTCCAATGGAGGGCACCAGCATTGGAGTTTTCAGGCTGATTCTGTCAGTGCTTAGGCTCTGATCCTGCACATAAGTTGTACATGTTCTGATCGACGTCAGTCCTACATCAGGAAAGCTGCACAGCTCACTGCATGAGTCTGAAGGAGCTTTAAGTAAGAAGGTAAAAGGCTTTAAATCTGCAATGATATGTATTAAACATCCTCATGCAGATTGCAAAGGAACTTACTGCTTTGTTTATCAAAGCAATTTCCAAACCAAGTACCAGATACCTCAGATGACTGCTACAATAGGTCTATTTAAAAACCTATGTCCTTTTAGCTTTCTGAGTTTGTCATCTGATCAAAACATTTTGATAATAAACTGAAATTATGATCCAAATGCGGTGTGTGTTCTTCATAGGAATTATAAAAATACAAAACAAAAATTCTCTGCAAATAAATGTCTGCACTTGCCCCTGAGCCTCACAGCTCAGAAAACACAGACCACAACAAAAGAAATCCATCACACAACTCCCAGGATTGGCTTTGCTCAGGAACGAGCCTCTCACAGAGAGGGGAAACCCAGAGCTGCTCTATTTTCACACCGGAGCCAGCATTCCTCGCAGCTTTGCACAGAACAAGGACAAAAAGAGCCTCCAGCGCTCTGAGGGTGCCGGAACGGAGCTGGAGAGTGAGGGAGAGCGGAGCCAGGCGGAGCAGGTGAGGGAGCGCCCTCCTCTGGGCCGTGCCGGGCTGCTGGCCCTTACCGACCGCTGCCTCCGCCCGGGGCTCCTAGCTGAGCGGTGCCCGCCGCGGGCCCGGGCCGTCCGAGACTCCAGGTGCTGTGCTGTGCTGTGCCGTGGCGGGGCCGGGGCTCGCAGCGGGGCAGCCGCGCTGGAGCAGGGCCAGGCCGGCCCCGAGTCTCCCGGGGCTCCTGAGGGCACCGGGCGGGTGAGGGAGCGCCCCCCTGCGGCCCGCCCCGCGCACCTGGCGCGGCCCCGGCAGCGGCGCCGGCAGTGGCACCGGCAGTGGCACCGGCAGTGGCACCGGCAGCGGCACCGGCATTGGCACCGGCAGTGGCACCGGCAGCGGCCGCACGTTGTTCCCTCCGCACGTCTGCCCCGGGGCAGGGCAGGCCCCCCGAGCCCCGCCGGGAGCTCTGCGGGTGTACCGGGAGCACCGGCACAGGCGTGCGGGCGCTGCGGGGCTGGCAGCCAGGAGCGCGTTAACCTCTTCCCTGGGCTGGTGTCTTCTCTCCGGCACGAGAGACACGGGAGGTGGGCAAAGCGCCCCGGAGCCACTGTCCTTGGCGTGGGATGGGAATGCCCCACAATAAACTCTGGTTCACAGGCAGGTGTTATCCCCACGGCTCCGCTCTGCACCATGGAGAGGAACACAGTTATGCTTTGTGTCCACCACCCTTAAATGGGATTACAAGCGTTAAAAGAATATAAACGTGAGCCTCGAAAAGTTTCCAGGATGCCACATGCAGCATCCTAGGACAGGGGGACAGAGACTCCTCCCCTACTCAATTTACTCCAAGAGTTGTTCAGGGGAAACAGGGAAAGGCAGGCAGAGGCCGTGGGGCAAGCCTGGCATTATACTGTAACAATATTGTAGTGGCTTGACATGGTGACAAAAACTGAAGTTATCATCTCACTTTAATAGCATAGCACCAGCATCTTGCAAGAAATCTGAATGTGCATGGGTTTTTTCCCCTCAATCACCAGCATCTCTCTGAGAGAAAAGAACCTGGCACTGAAACCCTCGTTTTATTTTTCAGGAATGGAAAACCCCAAACCTTTTGCTACCCCTTCTACCCCTGCACGTAAGGGGAGCTTCACGCTGTACAGCTGCACCACGAGCAGACACCCGAGTGGGTTGTCTGAAGGTGGTTACAAAAGGTCACCCTGCAGAGTGCTCAGTGATCTTCCAACAGTGTGGGGGATGCATATTTTCTTGGAATAATCCTCTCTTTATTACCCCATAAAACTGGCAGAGACTTCTCCTTTGTATACAGCAAGTCAGCTCGACAATATTGAAGCCAGCCTAGAAAGTTATTTTGGTTTCCTCTGCCAAATCAGATCTCAAAAATCAGGTAAAGCTAAACCAGATTGGAGTGTTTATGTTTTAGCTCTGTAACATTTTAATTGGAAACATTTGATTTCCAGCGTTGTAAGACACCCAAAGAACTGTTTGGGCCAGCAGATCTTTCAGAACTTTTTCCCTCTGTGCCTGGTAAATGAACTGAGTAGTAAAAACATGGACATGGTCACTGTGGAGTCACAGCTGGCCCTGTGTCAGTCACAGCTGGACCAGCCTGGGTGGGCTCAGGCACTGAGGAATTGGTCCTGCAGGGGAGATGCTGAGGTGCTGCTCAGGGTGGGCTCTGAGGGGAGAAGTTCCCACCTGAAGGGGAAACTCTGAGCTCAGCCAGCCCCTTGCAGGGAGGGGCTGTTCCCACCTGCAGGGACTCCTGAGGTGCTGCTCAGGTGCTCAGGGATGGAGCAGCCCTGCAGGGATTGTGGATCTCCAGGGTTTATCTTCTCTCTCTTTCAGGACATCTGATGAGACTGGATCCCCCTCTGCCCTCAGTTCATTCACAAGTGAAGAAACCTGGTGTTCAGACAATTCCCAAACGGAATGTCACACTTCAGTGCTCCTGCTGACTGCTGGAGTGGCCCAGGAATGTTCATGGCTGCGCTACGGTCAAATCTATTTGTGTTTCCATTCCTAAAGCTCAACAGACAGTGCCCACAGATGGAGACAGGATGTCTGACTGATGTGCCTTCCACACATTCAAAACATTTTACAAATTGTGTGAGCAGGAGTCAAAAAAATAGCTTCTTTCTCTATTTAACCCCATTAGGGGTCATTAAGATTTTTTTCACATTCCCTTAATCATACATCTTGCTGGCATCTTCCAGACATGCCTTTCACAATCAGTTCTCTGCTTTAACTGGGGACTGAATTATTAATAATTTCATCTTCTGAGAACTGCAGTTCTTCAGTATAAAAATCTTCATGCTCAAAAGCCCAAAGCTGTCTGTGCAAATGTAGTGATCTGATGCTCAGTTGTGATTTAAATGGCAGAGTCACTGGAAGTTCACAAGGCTTATTATTGACTGGGGGAATAAAATTATCTCCAATTATAATTAAAAAAGGCAAACCCCCCAGTACAAGACACTCAGGGCCCACAGTGAGCCTGAGATTGCAGACACACTCAGCTGTACAACCCTCCCAGCCCTGAATAAGCCTGAGGTTTTCTTTTCGAAGGACATACATGTTTCTGTTTCATAACAATAGATTCCAAGAGATTTTCCCCATAATAAGGCTAAAAATACTTGCCCAGGCCCCATGAGAAATTAACCCTTGCCTGTTTCTAGCAAGCTTGTAGTTCCTTAGCTGGTAGCAGCTATTTTAAGTTTGCTGTTCAGCAGGCAGGCAGGTATCCTGCAAGACTCTGGAAACCACCCCCTCAATTGCAAATAATCTGAGAACAGGGAAATTGGTTTGGTGATTCTTCCTAATGCTGCAGATAAAAAGTGTGCACAGCATTTACATTGTTGATATTAAAAATAATTCATTTTATACTTCTTTTAGTCATTAGAAATCTCAGTGAAACTTCCATGTTCTTCTAATCAACATCATTGTAGATTCTTCTGACCTGTAAGACACAGAAAATTCCATTTAAAAGGGTGGCACTGCCAAGCAGGGCAGGAGAGGCTGCTGTGTGCCACTGCCCTCCCTCCCTGCAGTGCTGCTGTGTGCCACTGCCATCACTTACCACAGGGCTGCTGTGCCACTGCCGTCCCTTCCTGCGTCAGGAGAAGACAATGTAGACCATGAGGGCACAGCCCACGATCCAGCCGAGCGCCAGCAGCACCGGGACAAGCAGGCGGGACAGCGGGGCCTGGGCTGGCACAGCAAAGAGGGTCAGGTTACACTGACTGGGAACTTCCTGAACGCATCCCACCAAACCCAGGATGGTCACAGGGCAAAGGGACACCCGCGAGCTCAGGCCACACTGGCTGTGATGGCTGTTTCCAGCACGGAGCCACCGTGTCCTGGGGCCTTCCAGTGAGAATCCAGAGCCCAGAGGGGACAGGGAGGAGATGAGCACAGGGCTGCCCTTCAGCTCCACAGGGGAACATCCCCACTATTATAGACAGCAGAGCCCGGATCTGAGCCCTGACACCTGCAGCACCTGCCAGGAGCCTCACTGGGCTGGTTGTAACACTCCAAAAATAGTGATTATTTAGCATTGCAGTCAGTCCAGATCCGTGTGCCTGGGGCTGCAGTGAGGGGACACGGGATGGGCTCCCACATCCCAAAGGGACGCTGGCAGTGGCTGCAGTGAGGGGACACGGGATGGGCTCCCACATCCCAAAGGGATGCTAGCAGTGGCTGCAGTGAGGGGACACGGGATGGGCTCCCACATCCCAAAGGGATGCTAGCAGTGGCTGCAGTGAGGGGACACGGGATGGGCTCCCACATCCCAAAGGGATGCTAGCAGTGGCTGCAGTGAGGGGACACGGGATGGNCACCTGCCAGGAGCCTCACTGGGCTGGTGACAGTAAAACAAAGGGACGCTGGCAGTGGCTGCACACCCAGGGATTCACAGCCCATCTCTGCCCACCATAGCCCTCTCCCATCCTGCCACCACAGTGTTATGGGGTAGCTCAGGTTGAGGTAATTGTAACACTGCAAAGGTGTTTCCTCCATTCCAGAAGGAAAATACCACAAGTTTGCAATGTGGATGTCCCAGGGTGGCTGAGCCACCACCATGGTTCAGGCCTGGAACAGGCTCAGTGGAGCCCAGCACAGGCCATGGAGCACATGGGAAGCAGGAGTGGCTTTGCATAAATAAATCTCCATGTAACGTCAGAATTTTAAAGACCTTTCTATCAGTTTTCAGCAAACAGCACACTCTTGCCAGAAAGCAGAATAACAACCTTTGAGATCCTATTACTTACCAATATATTATTACAGCCTCTTACAGCACAACTTTACACAGTTAATAGACTTAGAGGTTTTTGAAGGGATTAATAAATTATGTACAACTATTCACAACACCTTGCACAGTTTAGATCAAGAGGGCAGACTCAGAGGGATGCTTAATAATTTAAGGATTGCCACATTGTTCTAAAGCTCTGCACAGCAAACCTGTCTCACCGTGACACTGCACAGTGTGTCTGCCAGAGGGACAGAGGGAGCACACAGAGAGATCTGCATGTGCTGCCATGAAAATATTAAACACATAAACACACAGCAAACAAATCCTGCCCTGAAACTGAGTGTCCTCTTGCCCCAGGGGAGTTTTCAGGTGTTTCAGTGAGAGGCTGCTACTGCTTTGACACTGAGCACACTGAAGCTGCAGGGATCATTTCCCTGTGCTCGCTGTTTCTGCGAAGGTCTCACCACAGCCCCAGGGCTGGATGGGCTGGGCTGCACTGAGAGCTTTGTCAGAGCCCTGCTGGGGCTGCTGAGGATACGGACTATGGGGCTTTGTTATGGGAGCTCCAGTTTAAACCAGTATCAGGGTAGTTTCTGGGGCTATCAATGAGAACTCAAATAAACAGTGTTGGGTATCCTGTTGTACCTTAGCAGAAACTCACTCTCCCTAGACACCAGAGTCAATGGTGCAAAAACATCTGGAGATAAGTCTTTAAAAACTTTGAACATAGCTATGAAGATCTATTAAAAAGTTCCCTTGACAAGTGTTACCTGAGTAACTGTGCACCCAGCACACACCACAGCTACAGTTGTAAATTTAAGTGAAATACATCAAAAATGAAACAGATATAAAATGCATTTTTATAAACTGCCTTTTCTCTTTGGAGACAGTGAAGTGTGCTTACAATGGAAAGGTCATGATTAAAATTTGGTTCTGCTCTGCCACTTGAGCTTTGTGGGCTTAAAATCGAAATTATCCTGTGTTCACTCAGCACTACACTTGGAGCTCAGCTACACACAGTATAACCAAAATGCTGTCAAACATAACTCATTTTACACACTGTTCTATTGTGTTAGCTAACTTGGAATGACAACTACAAATATAAACAAAACTAGTAGGATTCAAAAATATTGGACAAACCCAAACTGTTAATAGAATTAGCTTTTAAAAATGATTACACTTTTGTGCTGAAAAGTAAAATATATATAGTGTATCAGAGAAGAATATACTCAGAAGCAGCTGAGTATATTCACACTGCATTGCTCAGATCTATTAATTTCAGTATATTACCACATTCACATTTAATTGTGCCTCTTACCTGGTTCTGCCATTCCCCCTCTGCTAGTTTAATGGCAGGTTAAGGTTTGCCTCTGCAGTTGCTCTGGGAGCCCTGGGATGCTTTAAATAGAGTAATATTTGGAATGTGCTGCAGCTGCCTGGCTCACTGGTGCCAGGGGTTGGCTATAAGCATTCAATTGTCTAAAAAGGCAGGGATTCAGGGGTTCAAGGTTACCTCTGCCTGTTCCTCCAACTGCACCTCTGTTTCAGAGAAATCTGACTAAAGAGGGGTCCATTTACTGAAGAGGGAGGGAAACAAGGGAGAAAATTGCTTTATGGTCTCTTAACAGCCACGGTAAGTTCAGCTATTGCTCATGACCACCCCTGTGTTTCCAGTACGACAGGGATCTGGTGTGTTCTGAGTCCCTCTCCTACGAAAAGTCCAGCCCAGCCCTGCTCAGGATCCCTGTACAGCTGTTCCTGTAGCTGTTGCTTCTCTGCTAAGCACCACCAGCTGTCTCATACTTGCAGAAGTTCAGTCCCAAGGAAGGGCTGCCATGCAGGGATCCCTCCACAGGGGTAGAGCAGGGGAGCAGGAACATATCCAACATCACAGCTACAGCACAGCCGGGAGGGACAGCCCTCCCCAGGCACCACAGAGCAGGGGAGCAGGAACATGTCCAACATCACAGCTACAACAGGAGGGACAGCCCTCCCCAGGCACCACAGAGCAGGGGGGCAGGAACAGGTCCAACATCACAGCTACAACAGGAGGGACAGCCCTCCCCAGGCACCACAGAGCAGGGGGGCAGGAACAGGTTCAACATCACAGCTACAGCACAGCCGGGAGGGACAGCACAGCCAGGAGGGACAGCTCTCCCCAGGCACCACCTGGGGAATGGGATTTCATTACTGCTTCTCCAAAACAGAAGCAATCTTACAAGGAAACTCAGGGCTCTGGAACACTTTATTGTGCCATGCACAGTTCAGCCTATCACAATTTTGAGACACGAGAATAAACTATGAGCTTTACTTTCTTTGTCTGGCTTTGCTGTAAGGCAAATCCTTTTGGGATAAGGTCCAATTTGTTGTAAAATGAAATATGACTCTGTGTATAGTATTTATTGAAAAAAACATCTCTAGTGCAATAACTTTCCTGGCTGCACAGCTGTTCCTGTAAGAATCCTATCTGCTTTGGTTCTGCTAATTATATATATCCATCTCATGGAAATAATTTCCACCTGGAATCATGTATTCCTGACAAGACCATCTGACCTTCAGGGATTGGGATCCTTCCAGCCCAGTTGCCACAAGCAAGGGCAGCGAGTCATTGCTGCTCACAGCAGTTTGGGTAACTGCTCCCCAGTGAGTGCTGCCCTGCACGTCCAATGCTGGACTCGAAGGGACAGAAGTTGTAACTGCAGCAAAGAATAGAGTAACAATATAGACACTATTTAAACAACACATCTTCTGTTGGGAACTGAGGAATGAACTGCAGACATCAATTCTACAATAGAGCTCAGTCCAACAGCCAAGAAAAAAGCAGAGGGACAGCTTCAAAATATAACAACGAGCACACAAGGCTTAAGAGAATACTCAGAATGATCCGTGGCAAAACACATCTACTGCTTTGCTGATGGAGAACAATACACAAGAACAATTCCCTCATTTCTATTTGTGTTTCCAGTTATGTGATCTTTCTTATGTTTGTCCCACTGTGTTTGTGCTGGGACACTGAGATACTCAATATCCACAGTGACACTTGGATGGGCAGTTGGGCTCAGAAATGAGATTCCTTTTCTCCAACTCACTGAGGTGCTCAAACGGATTGGTCTCAGGACAACCCTTAGGGCAGCCTCTGGGACTTCATTCCCATTAACTGCTTGAAGTTGGGAATCACTTCAAATGCTTGAAATGTCTACAGTGCTTTAAGGGAATTGGGGCCAAAATGAGGAGGAGGAACAGAGTAAGGTAGCAGGGCTGCAAGGCTTTCTGTAAGAGAAGCGATTTTAAGGGGAAAAATCCTTTAGTGCCTGGTGTTTGGGCAGGAACTGTCAGAACCTCACTGACCTCCCCCCACTTTGCAAGGCAAGTTGGCCATTTTTTGTGTTCTAATACCCTATATGTTTAGAGCACATCCCAATCCTGATCCCTGCACCAGTACCCAGAGGTCAAATATTGGAATGTCACATTTCAGTCTTTGTTACTGTACTTGTGACCTCCGGGAATCTGCACCCACATGCAGGAGGCACGCAGAGAAACACTTTGTTTTACAAATTCTATATGATCCCTATAAATAACTGCAGCCTACACTGCTTTAGAGGAGATTAGAAGGACAGACCAACTCATCTTCACAAAGGGAATGCTCCAAGTAATAAAATCTTTATAGCTTTGTAATACTGGTATTAATTTTTAAATCATAGTTCTTTCAGTTGATCTTTTTCCTTTAGGAAAAAATCCTGATTTACTAGCATATCAAAAGCCAAGTTTACATGCCTTGAATTATTTTATGACTTTACCATACTCTCTTGTGACCTGCAGATTAACGTATGAGAATATCAGATTATTGCATTCACAAAATAGGTTTATGTGTGAAAAATTTGTCTACTGAAATGCATTTTATTAGTCACACCAATCTTAGCATTTTAAAGCTCCCTTACAAATTGCTAGACATTACTTCTACTCACATTTACATCATGAAAATAAAGGCTGATTAATTTGATAACTATGCAACTGAAGACCTGAAAAAAATCCAAGTATTAAGCTCCTAAAATAATTAATTCCACATGCTGCTTCCTAGGGCTCTGGGTCTACACATCTTTTCTCCTGGCAGAGAGAAGCATCACTCAGCTGAATGCTGAGATAGCTGCAAAGAACAGCTGCAAATACCATGGGGGAACAGCAGCAAGGTGTAGAGATCTCTGTGAGCCGTGCCAGTCCCGGGTCAGTCCCCACTGGTGTCTCAGAATAGCATCGATAACGAGGTGGGCTTTGCCTCTGTACAGCTCCATCCCTGGCAGCTGAGGGACGGAAAATTCCTCTGGAGCTGGCACAGGGCACGGCCCCACCTCCCTGGCACCTCGTCTGCCAGCGGCAGCTCCAGGCTGGGGACCATGACAGCTTGGTCAGAGGAGAATGCTCAGCTTTTGCTCATCACCTGTGAGAATCAGGCACCTTCTCACAGATCTGACAACCATGAGAGAAGTTTTCTCTAGCTGTGGAAAGAGAATCGCTTCCCACAGCTAGAAGGTGAGAAACAGAGAAAGTTCTGTAAACTCTCTGGGATGTTTTGAGAATGCCTTTCTCAATGGTGTTTGTTGCTTTTGTTATCCTAACAGATTTCTCTGTAACCAACCAATTGTAGCTGCTCTCGTCTCTCTCTGCTCCTGACCAGGCATGCTGGAAGAAGCTGCCAGGTCAGAAAGCAGCTCTTTGCCTTGTTTGCTTTGCATGAAATATGCATGAAATAAAGAAGATATTTGCCTTCTGATGGAATTGTTCTTATGCTGCAGAGGGCCAGAACGTGGCCTGAATTGCAACACCTAATGTCCCAGGGTCCTGCAGGGCCAGAGGCAGCTGCCAGGTGAGGAGCAGCACCACGAGCCCAGGGCACTGCCCAGGACAGGGCACAGCACAGGGCAGGGCACAGCACAGGGCAGGGATGGCAGTGGCTGAGCCCAGTGTCTGTAAGCACAGGCTGTGGGACCCAGAGCAGCTCCATAGCCACGTCCTCCCCCTGAGCTGAGCTGGCACTGAGCCCCCTCAAGGACAGCTCAGCCACCAAAGATGCCCAGCTCAGGGTCAGCTGTAGGACTTGTTTCAGATTCTTCATATAAAAACTTCACTCATTTCTTCCTCTCCTGTGGTTACTATTCTGGAAGGGAACCCAGCCCATCGCACACCATAAATCCCCAGGGATTTATGATTTCAGAAATGGCAGCTTTCTGGAGGATGTGAGTTATGATTTTACATTACTGCAACCTGTTGCTGTGGCTCTTACTGTCTACTCAGCATTTTCTTCAGAACTGAAAGGCATTTAATGTGTCACTTGGATTTGCACTGAATCCTCACTCCTGGACAAAGTTAGAACTCCAGGCTTACCATGCTGCATTTTCCATGTGATTTTTCTGCTGTGACAGAACAATGAAGTTAATAATTACTCCATTTTGTTTCTTTGGATGAGAAAAAATAACCTGCAGTGCACTCTGTGTGTAGCAAAGTTTAAGGAAGACTCCCTGATGCAGGCACCAGGAGGTGTTTTTGGCCAGTGTTGTCACCTCTTGCACTGCTCCATGGTGGTGGCACTAAGCTGGAGGAGCCCACAGGACACACAGAGCCCCCAAAGTGTCCTGCAGCACTTGCAG
The DNA here is from genome assembly GCA_013396875.1 of Vireo altiloquus. Classification (NCBI taxonomy): domain Eukaryota; kingdom Metazoa; phylum Chordata; class Aves; order Passeriformes; family Vireonidae; genus Vireo; species Vireo altiloquus. The sequence continues at coordinate 139,333 of VZRF01001470.1, forward strand.
CCACCCCTCAGCACCCCTCACCCACCATTCCAGGCTCAGGGGGCAGGGAAAGCTTCCTCAGAGGGTGGCTGAGGAGGGGAGGCAGCAGAGCAGGAGGCAGGAGCCACCTGGGACACCCCAAGAAGGGTTTCAGCAGGGTGCTCTGGCTAAGGACACAGGGCTGGGAACAGCTGGAGACTGGATTATATTTTTGGCTGCTCCTTTGTTCCAACTTGTGAAAAACAAGCGACTGAAGAGCTCAGCTGGGGTGTGTGTCCCAGTTCTTGGTTCAGCCCTACATCTTCTGGTTGAAAACAACTGACCAGAGTGAAGATGCTGCGTTCACAAACAACCACTGGCCTGTGTGATTTCAGCTCATGTGCTGGGCAAAGTCAGATATGGGCTGAAAACATCTTTATTTGATCTAACTGCGTCCTCTGAAAGGAGGACATTGGCTTCTGCCAGCAAGGAATACAATGGCAAAACACAAACTGGCTGAAGAAAAAAGGGTATGTTCATTATCATAAATTGTGAAAGACTTTCTAAAATGTCATGTTTGTCTAAGATTTAGCTAATTTATTTCTTGATCTGACCATTACAGTTGATCGTAAACACTGAATAAAATGGAGCAAGGTTATTTCAACGTCCTCTTTAGAGCAAAATGATGGATTTCTTCAGAATCTTTTAGTTTTCATTTTCGTAGAAGCAGGGAATGGTTAATGTTGGAAAAGACCTCTAAGGTCACCAAGTCCAACCATCATCCCAGCACCATCATGTAAAAAAGCTCGAGTGGGTACAAGCCAGCCCTAAAGCCCCTTCCCCAGCAGAGACCCCTGCAGATATCCTGCTCTTGCCTGCTCATAGGAGGACCTCCCTGTTCTTAAAAACTGGGAAAAGCAAGGCTGGGACAAAATTCAAGAGCCGAAGAAAACTCCTGATAAATCCAAGCCATAGCAAGGTGCAGGGACCTCCCAACATGCCAGGGAGCTCCACACCCTCCAGGCTCCCCCCTGGGAATGCTAGCTGGGATCTCGGTGCCAGTCAGGCACTGTGCTCCTGGAGGGGCTGCCTCACTCCCACTCGTTTTGCAGACAACCAGCCAGGTCATCTTCTTCCTTTTCCAGGTGACTCTGGCATCAGCTCCTCTGATCCCATACCTCCGTGGAGATGTTCCCTCCTTCTGCAGCCCACCTACCTGAAGGAGAACAGCAGAGGGATCCTTGTCCTTGCTCTTCCTATAGCTTATATATTCCTTTTTAAATGAACCCTCTGTGCTGGGAAAGTGCACTTTTAAAATTACTACAGCAAAACACTTGATTCAAAAAAACTTTGCAAGCCTTGAAGAGACATGAAGATATTACCAAGTTTTACCTGACCAGAAATAAAGTTCTCAAAAGCAATAAAACCAGTCAATTTTATGCCCAAATTAAAAGAGAATCTTATTTGTAAGAACAGAGCAGTTTTAGGAGGAAGATATGACTGAACCACGGAGTCCTTAGAGAAAAGGTGTGTGAAGAACAGCAGCTCCAAGCTGGTGCTGCAGTCCCCTCTTGTGACAGCCAGAGTAAATTCCTGTTTGCAGGGAACCAGGAGGTTCTGCTGCCTCAGTCAGCAGAGCCACTGCAGCTCTGCGCACACAAAAAGGTGTGGGGTTGGGACTTTAAACAAACTAAACCTGCTGGTTTTGAAACATTCCTCAGGAAAGATGTATTCACCGTTTTGGGGCTTCGGGAAAGGAGTTTCCCCACCCAGGGGTGCCTTTGGCCCTGTTCACATTACTCCACAACAGCTACAGGAAATGAAGCTGAACCCCCTTCCTGAACCCCCTTCCTCAGCCCGAGGTCCCTCTGGCACTGGCCAAGGATGCTCCAAGGTGACAGGCACAGGCTGCTCTGCCCACCTGAGGAACCAAGAGCAATACTTACAGGCACCAGCAGAGACTTTGCTGCTTGTTCAGCATTAATTCTCCCTGCCCTTCTCATTCCTGTAGGTTCTTCACTGTATTTTGCCCCAGACGAAGCTCTCAGAATGGACTGGTTTTAGCTTTTGGAAGCCAGTTCTTGGTTTGGGTTGGAAGGGACCCAAAGCCCATCTCGTTCCTCCCCCTGCTGTACAGGAACACCTTCCAAGGACCAGGCTGCCCCAAGCCCCATCCCAGCCCTGAACGCCCCAGGGGCTCTCAGTGACCCCCAGAGCTGTCAGTGCCCACAGAGGCAGCAGTGCCCGCTGGCTCCTGGCACACGCTGGTCCATCCCCAATGCCAGGCACTGCACCTGGCCCAGGCTGTGCCCCTGGCATCACCCCGGGCACTGTGGCACACGGGCTCAGGGGCTTTGCACTGCCCAGCTCAGATGGCACTGCTGGGCCCTCAGCAGCTCACACAGCTCCTCCCGGAGCTGAGCAGTGCCAATCTCTCCTGGAGCCTCTGCTGCTCCAGGCAGCCCTGGCTGCCAGCAGATGGCAATCCCTGCCCGCAGTGCCAGCCCAGAGAATGGCTCAGGCTTTGGGAAAAAGTCTTTGAATGATTAAAAAAACCCGAAAAACAATGAAGTATTTCTAGAATTAATTACATTACATGATGTTTACATAGGAGAAATATAATTTTGTCTTGGATTTTTGGATGCAAACTCCTCCTCTTGGGATACAGAACCTACAGATAGAAAATAGTGAGGCAGCTCTCCCTTTTCCCTCAGTGATACCTCACAGCCACAGAGAGCAGGAAATAACGTAGAATAATCACCACATTGAGGAGAGAAGATCAGCACTGGGGAGGGAGCTCCTCCTGCAACAGCCCTGCCCTGGAAAACATTCCCATGATCCACATTTCTGGTACTCCACCTCTCAACCCCCGTCCCTTGCTTTTAGGGAGCAAAGAATAATGCCTGAACTCACCTGTCTTTCCTCAAAAATCAGCGTGTTCTGCAATGCACCTCAAATGACAAAGTGAAATCTCCCCAAATTGGTGTTATATTTGGAAGGCAAATGGGTTTACAAAATCCTCATTCAAAAGACAAAAGGAAGGTCCTTTTTCCAAGCCCTTCCCTGCACACAGAAATTCACCACTTTAATTACTCCTCTTTTAAGTCTGCAAAAATCCAGAAATTCTTAGTTCAGTAAAAGGCTTTCCTCAGAGTCAGTTTATTCTTGGTTCATTTAAATTAATCTGAAATAATCTATCTTTAAACCTCATCAAGAGCATGTTATCTTTTGTAAGGGCTTAAGAGCTTTAAGATCATGCTGCCAGTAAAAGGACAGGCAGAAAAGCCTGAAGGCTAGGGGAAAAAAAGATAGTTTTGAAGATTTTTATAGGGGTATAATCTCTAAAAATAGTCTTTTGATAAGTTATCTTGAAGTTTGAATTTAAAGCAAAAATGGAGGAAAACCACTCTCCTGGGAGTGTGATAATCTCTGTTGGATCATCTTATCAGCAGATAGCAAGAACTTCATCTTTTCTAAATGTGTGTCAGAATTTTTCATGGATTTTTACCTGGGCACCTTTGCTACTGCAGCAGGTGAACTGCCATCGAGTTTTCTAGGCTATAAAAATCACCCAAAATACTGAAGTCAAAATATTCCACATGTTACATGAACAGTTACCATCATCATCAACCAGCAGCAATAGTTTAAAATATACAAAAACTCCAAAAGAAGCACAAAACTCACTTACCTCTCCTCTCCAGAGAAACTGATACTGCTGGTAACTGATACAAATATATTCAGTGAATATTACTATTATTATTATCTGATACATTCCTTCATGCAAATTGAGGATTCTAAAACCCCAAGGCTTACTTCTGTATGAGCACACACATGGGAAGGGAATTGAAGCAACAGTTTAATTTCCAAACAGTTTGGGATTTTTCAGACATTCCCTAAGTGACTTTTTTTCCCCCTCAGGAGTTATTTCTGAACAAGCAACATAAAGTTTAAATGCTGTCAAATGCCAAAGGATGTTTTCTTCTAAATGAATGGTAATTAAATTAGTAGCAAAGGTAATTACATTGACCTTAAATTCTGGATGAATTAAGCCACATTCAAATGGAGACAATTAATATTCGGTGTCATGTCTTTCTGCACTGATATATTAACATATAATTCTTATCAGGGTGCAGTTATTCAGTGAAGGATCTGCAATGTACTGACCCCATCCTTGATCTCTGTGCAGCTCCCTGAGCAGTGACTGTGACACTCCCAGTGCCAGGTGCTCTCATGGCAGGTGACACAGGGCAGGTCTGCGGGTCACTGCAGGGTTTGGTGCCATGGCTCTGGCCTCCTAAAATAACCTCAGGTGAGTTAAAATTGATCCCAGAGAATTTCATTTGAAACAGGGTCCTTCACACAGCTTAAAGGAGCCTTGGGTCATCCCTTCCAGGAGTTATGAACTGCCATAACAAGGACATGTTATGACATGAAGTTATGACATGTCACCCATGTCCTTCCAACAACTCCACAGCAGCAGGACCTGGGAAAGGACACCAGCAACTTGGGAAAGAACATCAGGAGCTGGAGGGACAGGACACAGGGAATGGCTTCCCACTGCCAGAGGCAGGGTTGGATGGGATATTGGGAAGGAATTGTTTCCTGTTCTCCTTGGGGGAAGGACAAGGGCAGCACGAACCTCAACACGCAGATTTAGTCAAATCATGTCACAACCTCCAACATGCTCATGGCAATGACAGCATTAAAAAACCGACTGAAAACAGAGTGGAACAGTCTTAAAAGGCCATTCTTTGGCCTTTGTCCTGTGCCTGACACCTGTCCCCTGCCAGCTAGAGAGAGGGGGGTTGTGACAGCAACTCCTCCCAGAGCAGCCCCGTGCCCTCAAGTGGAAACAATTCCCAGCCTCTCTGGCTGCATTTTGGCAGCAGCAGCTGAGCAGTGCTCCTCCCTCCCCTCATTGTCAGGGCACCTGCGGCTCATCTGAGGACTGGTGACTCCCAGTGAGTCGAGTTCCAGGTTTGTTGATGCACAGTCTATTTTTAGTTGACTTATTTTTAATTTGCCTTCTGTCCTACACTTGCTGCTGCGAGACCCCTGGAGTGCATTTCCCGTGGCAGTGCTCAGCCCTGTCCCACTGCTCCTCGCCCCAGTCACTCCAGGAGCATGAAGGTATGCACATATTATATATCAGTGTACACAGGAGTCACTAAGAGCACAGCTTTGGTCCCTCTGTGCTCTGCCCTGGGCTCTGACACTGCAATGATGACATAAAAACCCCGCACAACTGAGATATTTCAAAGTATTATCCTCTAGCCTCCCCAAAGTAGTCAATATCCTTTAAAATGTCAATAAATGCATTTTCTCCTACTCAAATTAAAAGCTTTGGATGGTCCTCTCAGCATTGGTCAGTAATACTGACAGGAGCTATTTTTGGAGCTCTTCACTGACTTTAATGAACATTACAGGAGAGACTGGGCCTTAAACCACAACTATTTCTATTCACTCTGACAGATCACTGATTCATTGATTTCCTCCCTTTTCTGGCCGTGAGGAAGAGCTCTCCCCGTCCATCCAGGTGTATCCACCAAGCTCCTCCCAACATTATCTCACCACATCACAACGCTCAGTCCCATCCCTCCAATGACAGCTCACAGACACAGGGAAGGCACTGGTGCCTTCATTTAAACAGCCTCATCTTTAAATGCTGCACCTGCAAATGCTTTTTAAAATTTAGCATGAGATAATATTAACAAATTCCCAGTATTGCACTTATCCCTTATTTTAAGGGCTTAAGATATATCCCTTTCTCCTTGTATAAACCAATTCAAGTTATATAATGTATGTGGATTTACTTTGCCCCAGTTCCAGCTGGCAATATATTGCTAAGCCAAGGCTGTACAATTGCAATTTGGCAAAAAACAGGTCAGGGTTTTATTACACATCAAAACTCTCAAACTGTTCTGAATGTTTCAAATTACAAAGGCAAACAGAAAATAACCCTTGTGTCAGAATGATCCTCTTCCATTACCTTGCTCATAAATTTATATTTGGGACACATTTTATTCGTTCTTTTGCTACTTTTCCATGCAAGTATTTTGCTGTGACAAATCCTGGGACAAAGCAAGGGCAGGAGTGCATGGACACAGGAGAAGGGGACACCTGCACCTGGCCACTCCTGCCCTGCCCAGCCACAGGAAAGGCTCCAGCTCACATCCTACAGGGAAAAGGCAGCTTCAGGTGAAGAAGGAGCAGGAAGGCAAAGCATGATGTGGGGAAAACCTTATGGGGATGGGCTGAAGGTTTGGTGAGCCTGACAGGACACTGGGCTGTGACCCACGGGAGGGACACTGGGCTGTGACCCAGGCCATGGGAGGGACACTGGGCTGTGACGCACGGGGGGGACACTGGGCTGTGACCCACAGGAGGGACACTGGGCTGTGACCCACAGGAGGGACACTGGGCTGTGACCCAGGCCATGGAAGGGACACTGGGCTGTGACCCAGGCCATGGGAAGGACACTGGGCTGTGACCCACAGGAGGGACACGGGGCTGTGCCCCAGGCCATGGAAGGGACACTGGGCTGTGACCCAGGCCATGGGAAGGACACTGGGCTGTGACCCACGGGAGGGACACTGGGCTGTGACCCAGGCAGAGTTGTGGCTCCCCAAGCTCATTAACAACCAGCTCATCTCTGGAGCAGAGATCTCCCCCCAGCACCCCGAGGGACATCGCTGTGTTTTCAGAGCCGTGTCCTTTGAACCAAAGCGTGTGCAATGTCAGGCTGCTCATTCTCCTGCAGCTCCAGGGCAGCCCTCCATAACCCAGTAAATCCATGGATTTCCAGCCTTGTCCTTCCCTGGCACACGGGGTCAGTGCTGCCTGTGAGCCACGGCCGTGGCCGCTGCTTTGGGCAGATTCACCCCACTGCTCAGCCACTTCCTGGCCTGCCTTAATCCTCTCAGCATTATATTTTTAGCATAATTACAGCTGTTCACTAATTTGCTGCTAACAGATGATTCCAAGTTCATTGAAGGAGATAGCAGAACTACAAAGAGCCTCTTTGAATTTCCACTGCTAATTTTAACAAATATTAAGGAGTCTCTAAGAAGTCATGTTAGTACTGAAATCAAGCTGCATATTGGCTCTTTTGGGGAAAATATCTTCATAACAACATAGACCTTAAAGTAATTACAGATGTTAAATTATGGGACTGTCTTCCACCAAACAAGACATTCCAATATAAGCATGTCCCAATAAAAGCTCCTACTGTCTCTGAACTCTCCTTACTCCGCCCTTCTACCTCTCTGATGTCACACTGTGTTGTGTGCCTGTTTCATAAACAGCAGCTGCTCCAGGGAAACAAAACACAGATCATTTCCTTCCTTATTAAATCTCCTTCCCAACTTGTCTTCTGGATTTTTAAACAGCCTATTGCTGAATGATCCCTCTACACATTTTGATATCAATACATCCTGAGCCTGAGATTGCTTCCCTGCCACATCTGCACATTGATTTTTTAAGGAGAAAAATGGGACCTTTTTTTTCCCCTCAATACACTAGAAAGCTGATAATCTAATCTTAAAGATTAATGCAAGCACATAAACCCTGGAATGCTGTCATTCCTGGCTCAGTGAGATGTGTCAGGGATGGTACCCCAGGGGTGGCTATGCAGGGTTTTGGGAAGGAAGTGAGACTGGGCTGGCAGGAGACAGAGGCAGGAACACGAAGCAGCTGGAGGAGCAGCCCCTGAAGAGGGTCTGCAGGCCAAGGGCAGGACGGAGTGGTGAGCACCAGCTGCTGGCCACTCTCTTTGTCTGCTCTGGTTACCAGAGAATGCACTGCTCCGAGGACACAGTGATGCCCCTGATCCCATCACTCACTGCTGCTTTTAGGGCAAGGGAGGTATTTTTTAGCCTGAAGCGAGGCAGAGTTCCACAGGGAGAAGAGGAAGTTGGCAGCACCTCTGTCTGTGCAGCTGCACAACCCACACCTGAGGCTGCCCACCCAGCCCACGGCCCAGGCAGCATCCCAGCACAATTCCAGGGACTGCCAGCAATTCCAGGGACTGCCAGGGCTCCTTGGCTTCACACAAGAGCATTCACAATCTCCCCCCCAGCATTAAAATGCTTGGAAGAGCAAGGGTGGCTCAAGCCTGTCTAAGCAGTTGTCATTTATTAACTTATGTTTTATGGCACCAGCTCTACCGCTGCAAGGAATTAGTCATTTATTTAGTTCTGACATTTCCTCTCCTGTCATTAAATTCAGTCTTCTGTATAATACGGAGAAAATAAAACAATTCCCTCATAGCTACTCAAACTTTATGTACAACAATTCTCTGAACAAGATGATGATCGTGTGGGCTGAAATCTCACAGAACTGCAGTGGGACTCAGGATCATTTCCAGATAGCTTTAAAAATCCTATTAAAATTCATCCATATTCGTTATTTGTGTCTCCTGACATGTGACAACTCATTGCACACAAATCAATGAATTTTCATTGCCACAAAAGCATTTCCCCAGCACATCCTTGCACACAGGGCTCGATCCCTTCTCCCTCCCTGCTGGATATGGATCACAGCCACACACCAGGAGCTGTCATCAAGCTTGGTACACACAAGGCAGACCTGCATGTCCTGGGGGTTTGTGATTCAGTAAAACACACTTTGCTGCAGAATCCCCCATTTCCTGCTGGCACAGGGAAAGGTGCTGGGCATTCCCAGTGCGGTGAGTGAGCCAGCAGCAGGACAAGTTAAGCTAAGGACGAGGAGCAGGAATCCATGGGCTCTCCTTAAGGGATGGCTTTATTGCTGCTTCACAGAACTATTTGCTCCACATCCCGGAAACATTCCCTCTTCAGTTTGCTTCCCTCTATTCCCTGGAGGAATGCCAGGACTGCTGGGGGTGAGAGCTCCTGCTGGGAGCTGGGGCAGGGCAGCTCAGCTCCCTCAGGGATGAGCCCTGGGCACTGGAATCACCAACTCCAGAGATCCCTGCTCTTGAGGGGACTCACCAGCCACAGACAGGATTGAAACTCAGCTCCTACTTTGAATTACAGAAATAAAGCCCCCAATATTTTTCTCTGATGCCATATCCCAAGATCAAACACACTGTAATTCAATAAATCAAATGTTGAGGAAATAAATTCTCCTCTCTGAACATGGGTGGAAGGAACTCAGGATGACAACAAAGTTGTTGATCACCTAACAAAACTCAGGCAGGACCATGTGTACGTTTAGCAAAATAATTAGCTCAAGAGGTAGGAATGCTAAACAAAGTCAGGCTTCACTGCATTGACCTATCAGAGCTCTTGCCTTCAAACTGGACCTGGCACAAGGCAATCCTGTCACAGTGGGAACAATTAATCATGGGAAGTCAGATGATAGAGACTTTTGTATCTCTATCCAACAGATTTAAATATATATGACTAATGAGATATTTTCCATAATATTTTTCCACCTCCTCAGTTTCTGTCATTTCCAGGTACAGGTGCTCCTGCTTTTGTTTTGTAGAGAAGGAAGAGATCTGCTGAAGCTGATGATTTTCTTGGCATACACCCTCCGTGTTCAGAGCAGGGGCTGTGGGAGAGGGGCTTTTGAGAGTTACCCTTTGTTTTCAAATGCAGATCCACTCAGGTTTATACAATTGAATTTTAATTTGAAGTGTAATATTCTGCATATGCCACTCTGATTCTTTGTTCCAGTTTCCCGAAAGCAAAATGATTTGACAAGGGGCCAAAAGAAGTAGGAATGTCTGAGCGACTTCCAGCTGCACCTCGAGAGCTCCTGCTTTCCTTTAGGAAGCTCCTGGTCTCCATGGCTACAGAGGGGTTGGAAAAAAAAGATCAAATGTTACCTTAAATGCTCCCATCCAGCATGAAAAAATAACCCTGCTGAGGATGCCCCACGCTGACAGCCCACTGGAGCGTGACCCCACATCCTGCACAGCCTGCTCAGCCTGCCCCGGGCTGGCTCCAGCCCTCTGCACGAGGTGCTCCTGCTGGACATTGCCTGTGGTCCTGCTGGACACTCCCTGTGCTCCTGCTGGACATTGCCTGTGCTCCTGCTGGACACTCCTTGTGCTCCTGCTGGACACTCCTTGTGCTCCTGCTGGACACTCCCTGTGCTCCTGCTGAACATTCCGCCGTGCTCCTGCTGGACACTCCCTGTGCTCCTGCTGGACACTCCCTGTGCTCCTGCTGGACACTCCCTGTGCTCCTGCTGGACACTTCCCTTGCCCCGGGCACACCCAGCCTGGAGTGGGCTGAGCCTCCAGAGCTGCCCAGCACCCCTGAGCTGCCCACCCAGACACAGCACCCCTGAGCCAGGGGCAGAAGTGCCAGGAGCTGGGGAAGCTCCAGGCAGAGCCTGTGCCTGAGCCAGCCCTGCAGGCTGAGAGCTGCTCACCAGGCTGAGCACACAGCAGGGAAAGGGAGCCTGGAGAGCAAAGCCACCCCGCAGCTCCTCCGATACAGATGGCACTTGTTTCGCTTTTAAAAGGGCAAAGAACAAAGTCTCTGATTCACATTTAAAAAACTCCCAAAGAACCAAGCTCCAAAACCCAAACCAAAACCCCCAAAGATTTCGGAGAGCCAATTCTCCCCACACTGCTCTCCTGGGAGCAGCAGGAGCTGTGATGGAGCCAGGGAAGGGAGGGACACCCACGGTGGGAAGGGCTGACCCTGCACTCCTGGTTTGACCCAAAGCTCATCTCTAATGCCACAAGTTCACCCTGCCCATACCTGGGGTGAGGAGGAGCAAGTGACAAGTGTCCCCATGGTGGAGGGACACTGACTTCACGAGTGCCACCACAGAGAGCGCACTCATCTCTGGCTCCTAAAGATGCTGGCTGCCTTAGCAGATGATTTCTGTTTTCCTGTTATCCCTGCTGATCAACAGGTGTAGTGAGTCTTAACAACATAACAAATTCGCCAGTGAGAAGTGACATTCACCAGTGCAAAGTGATACATGCCAGGGCTGCCACATGGAGAGGCCACAAGGGCCCACTGACAAAAACCAAAACCATTTTTTGTCTATAGCATGGGATAGCAAAAAAAAGGGGGAGCCACGCATGAGAGATGGAGGAGAAAAATTCCAAACAAATTCTGATCCCAGAGAATATACGACTTCACAAAGTCTTACCAACCTGACACCCCTAAGTATCTCCAAATAGGTTTATTAAACACACTGAGGTCCCCTGGAAACCAAGGGATCCATTTGAGTGTGGAGGAGCTGAGTGTTACTCAGACACTGGCAGGCAAGTACAACTCCCAAAGGGCTGGAGGCACCAGGGTGACAGCCCAGCTGTGACAAACCTGCTCTGCAGACACACAGGGTCCCTGCCAGCACTGGCAGCAGAGACTCGTGACAGTGACAGAACCCACGTGTGCAAGTCCAGAGCTGGATCCACCCTCAGTGTCTGAGTGATTAATTAAACTTTAACGAGTGTCTGTCTGGCAGCTACATAGTTATTGTGCCCAGCTCCATACAGGTGTTTGTGTGGCTCAGGGGGCCAAGTGAAACCTGAGGGGTTTCTGTCAAATCCCTCCCTGCTGCTGCTGCCACCCCTTGGTCCCTTCCTGCTACCTCTGAGTCCTCCAGGCCCAGGTGTGCCCAGGTGTGCCCAGGTGTGCCCAGGTGTGCCCAAGTGTGCCAGGCCCAGTGTAAAGCAGAGAGGCTGCAATTGCTGAATAGAGGCATGGTCTGGAGAGTTTCCCAGCTTTTGCCAAACAAAGCTCTGTGTGTAACTCTGGGTAGCTCAGGAGCCGCCTGGGTGGAAAAGCCTTTGGCAGGAGGGTCAGATCCATGTCAGATGGGCAGCCTTGGGCTCCCTCAGCCCCTGAGCCTCCCCATCATATTCTGGATTGGTCTTGGCAAGGTCTCCAGCGATCTCTGTTCCTTTTTTCTTCTTTATTTCTCCAAGCTTAAAAAGCCTCTGCCAATGCATTCAGCAAAGCCCTGTCAGCCAGTCTGCCTTGCTGTGGAATATTAGCAAACAAGCACTTATGGTAACACAGCCAAGTTTAACAAGATCTCCACTTATTATCCTGTCATTTTTGGTGGGAGAATATGGCACTGCTGTCAGATCCATCTGTTCAGTGCACAGCCCATGCATAGAAATCACCTCGTCTCACACATGGGGAAAGATTGGGGAGAAATCTGAAGGTAAGAGTGAAAGATGAATTAAAGATGTGTTAATAAATAGTGAGAACTCAATTAAGATAATTGACTGTCGGAGAGCAGCCAGGGTTTGTTCTGGTGTGGAGGGGGTGAAACTTCTGTCTCTCTGGCCCAACACAAATAGGATTTGTTGCAGCCTGCATAGATCAAATGTTACCCACAGCTTGGATCACCACAAAGTGATACAGACAGGAGGCACAAGAGCACTGCTGGGGAAAGCCACGGAAGGAAAGCCTCTAAGAAGGTATCCATTTAAACATATTTTTTTCAAAAAACAACAAAGTAACCTGATCACTTGCCACAAAAAACACTGCTGGTGTAGTTGGAGTTACTTCCTTGGAAGAAGTGGAAATGGAATGAAAAAACTAACAAATGCTAGAGAAGCTTCAAGGGACAAATATATATCCCTAATAATATTCCATTATTTTTTATCCTTTTACATCTTAGAGGTTGAAGGAAAGTTGCTGGACAAGAGAACAGTTGGTGGAATGATTTCCTCAACAAAAGCAGGAGGCTGCCATTGGCTTCTGCTGGGGGTGAAGACTGTGAGCTCTAGGGGCTTGTGTTCTGTCCTTCCTGCAGAGGAGACACCTCAGGAAAAGTAACTGGGAAATCCAGACTGGATATGATATTCCAGTTCTCACCATCAATCAATAATGGTTTGGCTAACTGTAAAACCATTCTAATAAAAAATTAATATAAAGCCACTCAGCAACTGCAGCTTCTGGACTGCTGAGCCTGGGAAGCGACCCAGCAACTCAGGACTGCCATCACTCCCCACAGTTCTTTCACTTGAAAACAAATGAAAATATATGGGATGTGTATGACCAACAACTCAGAATTTTGGTCTAATTTAGACTATTATATGCCTCAAATAAAATAGATGGAGTTACTCCTTGTTTCAAGGTTCCCATCAGAGCAGCACTGGGCCTTGCTCTGTGAATTCCTCCTGCTGAGCTTTCAGCATCTCCTTTATGTGCAGCAGGAGATGCTGCCAAAATCATCCCAGAGAGGAACCATTTCCTCTGGCTCTGGACTGAATCTCCCTGCACCATTCCCAGCACAGACATGCAGCAGAGCAGGGCCTGCTGGCCTGATGATGGATGAGCCTGAGTTACTGGCTAAAGAAATACCTCATTTGAGTCAAAACCAGGGCTTTTCTGCAAGGGAGTCAAAGGGACAATTCCTGGACATGTGTGCATCAGCCCTTTTCCCTCACTCCTGGTGTCAGTCCAGCAGCATTCCTGCTGCAAGGCTGGCTCAGCTCGGTGCCTGGAACAGAGGCCAGAGGAGCTGCTCAGGATTTATCTCTCCAATTAAAAACTCTGTTGATTGGTAAATCTTAGTTTCTCTCATGAAAGCACATACTGACTTCAGGAAATGCCAGAAGATGAAATCCTCTGCAGATCTCTCTCTCAGCTTGGATGGGGAAGGATCCCACTGCAACCAGGGCCCCACAGTTTCCAAATCTGACACATGCTTTAAACCAAACTTCCATCTCTGGTGCCTTCAGCTGGACCAAGTCTGGACAAGCAGACAAGAAACAGAGCTCACCCCAGCACAGGCCTGGGGAAACTTCCACTGCAGCAGTTACCCTGGATGCACACTGTCTAAAGCACCCAAATTCAGCACCCAGCTGTGCTCCCTCATCCTGCTGAACTCTGCATTGCAAGAGGATCCTCTTGGATGTGGCTGAATTTTCATGTTACTGAAAAAATGTTACCAGTGCTGGAAACAAGAAAGTCAAATTAACATGACTTGCAGCACTCTCCATACTCTGTTCTCTGAGCAGTGTTCATTTGCAGAACTCCACTGAATTTAAAAGTATCACTTCAGATAAACACATCTTTAACTGAAATAAGATTTTGACTATAAATGTTTAAGACGTGAAACACTAAATTAAAGAATCCACTTTAAAGAGCTCGTAAGTTAAATGAGTGCTTGAAAACTCAGGATGAATTAATCTGCTTCCAGACATCTGTTTCGCTTAAAAATGTGCTTCCTTAAGTCTATTACTGCTTCAAATGGGATCACACAAATACTGTCTGGGTGCACTGGCGAGCTGAGTCTCTCCCCAGCTGTACTTTAATTACCCACCCATGCCATGGGCACAGGGCTGGAGTGAGCAGTGGTGCTTGGGAAGTCGCTGCCACACCGAGGCCTTGCAGCACCTCACTCGGTGCCCCAGCTCAGGGCTGTCCTAATGGGGTCACTGTGAACCCCACACACTGCTGCAGCAGTTTTATCCCAGCCCAGGGCTCTCCTAACAGGGTCACTGCAAACCCCACACACTGCTGCAGTCCTTTTATCCTAGCCTAGGGGGGCTGTCCTAACGGGGTCACTGTGAACCCCACACACTGCTGCAGCAGTTTTATCCCAGCCCAGGGCTCTCCTAACGGGGTCACTGCAAACCCCTCACACTGCTGCAGCAGTTTTATCCCAGCCCAGGGCTCTCCTAACAGGGTCACTGCAAACCCCATTCAGGGGGTTCAAACCCAATTCAGGTGGTTCAAAACCTCAAACTCCCTTTTCACCACNGCCCTAACAGAGTCACAGTGAACCCCACACACTGCTGCAGCAGTTTTATCCTAACCTAGGGCTCTCCTAATGGGGTCACTGTGAACCCCTCACACTGCTGCAGCAGTTTTATCCCAGCCTAGGGCTCTCCTAACAGGGTCACTGTGAACCCCACACACTGCTGCAGCAGTTTTATCCCAGCTCGGGGCTCCCCCAGGGACCTTCTGCTCCTCGTGCCACCACACAGAGCAGGGGACCCAGCGAGGTGGTTCCTCAAGAAAGGAGGTCACAGCCCTCCCTCACAGGTACACAGGGCTGGCCCATACCCAGTTTTGGGCTGTCAGACACCAGAGTTCCCACCCTGGTGTCACTGTGTACACGGCTGCATTCCCTGTGTGCTGGGATGAGATTGGAGAACAGCTGGAAAAGACCTCACTGGTTTCAATATAAAGGAACTCTTTCCGTGTCATTATGGAGCTTGACATAGAAGTTCACATTTCTTTTACATGCACCCACTAGAAAAAATGGGATTTATCTTTATTTGCAAGTGCCCAGCCAAGCAACCAGTGAAATTCAGGTGGTTCAGAACCTCAAACTCCCTTTTCACCACCATCCCTTTCCTGTATTTTCACTGCACACACACGGAACCAAAGCAGCAAATCCATGTGGCTCTGCCTGCAGAGGGGCTGGAGCTGGACCCTCCAAACGCTGCTGGGGCTGCAGCAGTGCCAGGGCAAAGACAAGGCTCTGCTGCAGAGGGTTGTCACGTTAGAACCCCAACTGCTCCTAAAGCAAGGACTAACAAAGCCCTGCAGCAGCTACAGCTGCTCTCCCTCCCTCCCTCCCTCCCACAGCCCCCCCTTCACACAAACACAGCCATGTCCATCTGTCTCAGCACTGTGAGCAGAGACAAGGGAGGGCCAGGTAACTCAGCTGCACCTGGACTGCACACTCTGCTGCCTTGGTCCACAGCTGGACTAAAGTCTCATGCAAAAGAAGGTTATTTCCACTTCCATGGCTTTCTACACACAGAAAATTCCACCTCAACTAGGCCAGCCAGGCACTGTGCATTTTAATTTCTTTCTGTCTCAACCAACACGGGACTTTGAAAGATAATCTCTGGTAGAAATTCAATTTATTTCTCCTCCTGCACGTCTAAGTAGATCTGTAATCAGTGTAATCACTGTGCCACTGTCTCGTGTGTGACTGAGGGTCCTGCACATGATTTTCCCTGTTGTAAACAGGAACAGCATTAAAATCTTATCAAAACAAATCAAAATAAGCATCAGTCCAAGAACAAAACTGACCCCACATGCTCCTGGGTGAAAATCTGGCTGCTCTTTCATGAAATGTTTTATTCTTGCATGGCCTAATCTTATTTAAGATGCGGATGGGACACTCAGGATGAAAGCCCTCCTACCAAAGCATCAGCAGAGGGGCTCCTGTGCCAGGAGTGAGGAACGGCTCCCCAACACCTGCAACACTCTGTGCCCCTGTTTAAAGCAGGGGAAGTTGATATTCCAGTAAACAACCATATAAATGTAACTGGAGACTCCTTCTGGTTTTGAATTAGAAAAGATGTAATTTCTCAAAAGTAATATTCCAAACCCATCTGTTCTCTGCAGATTCTTGAACAGCTTAATTTATGCCTTCTCCCATAAATTAGCAAAGCAATTTAAACCTGCTAACCCAGGATATGAGCCACTAGCCTTTCACAGGCAAAAGAAATTGTTTATTCTGCGTTGGTGCAGATTCTGCACCAAAAAAGTCTTCACTAGATGGATTTTCAACAAGCTGCAGCCTTGTTCAGACAGTTTAATTAATTTTGGGAGAGGACTAAAATTGAATGGCCTTATAGATGTCTGAACTGCAGATTGCTGGTCTGCAATTCCACCCATAAGTCTAAACCCCTGGCTCCATACAGTGCTGCTTGGAACCCACACACCAGATGTTCCCAGGGTTTAAAGACTGAGTTCTGGAAGTGCTGAATTTCTGAACTCTGTGTCTCTTCAGTCTATGATCCAGAGCACAAAGCTGGACAAGGAGGCATCTGCAGTTTTCCCAAAGTGTCCCATTCCCACTGAGTTTCAGGGTTGCTGCACAGAGCCTGTCACCTCCAGGCTGGATTTTCTGGGAGCCCAAATGGCTCCTGCAGCACCAACTCACAGCAACACAAACACTTGTGACCCAGAGCGCCCCACACCAGCTCGGGGCTGCTATCACCAGTACTCACCAGTAACAGCACATCACTGGGACACAGGAGGATCAGCAGTGTGCTTCAGGTATCCCAGGAAAGCTTCATGGCAGAACATCTCCACTGCAGCAGCTGCATTGGCAGCAGGTACATTTGCTTGCATTGCTTCTGCTCCATGAAAAAAAATGAAGCTTGCTCATTTAAACTAAAAACTGAAGAAATATTACATATTGAGATATATATATATATGTAAAGATTATAGAAATCTTGGATATAAAATCCATTGGAATTGAGACTACAACCTGGTACAGAATGCAGTAAATCTTCCTTAAAATAACAGGTTTACAGCAAGTCACCTCACTGGAGAGTGACATCTGCCCATCTCCAGCTCACCTCAGCCTCCCAATCAGCACAGAGAAAACCACAAAGTCATCAAATAAATGGTGTCTTTAGCTTTCTGTTCCATCTTTTGTCCTTGCCCTACATTTCTACTATTTGCAAGTTCCAGATTAAGAGCAATATGGAGAGTTATAACCAAAGGATAAATTACTGTTTATACAGACTCTGATCTGAAAAAGAAACTGAAATTTTGAGGTTTCAGCATCTTTATACATGTTCCTAATCCTGTGAAACCTTGAGCACATATCTAAGAGCAGGCCCAGAACAGCCCCCGTGGCTCTGGGGGTCTGGACCCTCCCTGACCTGGCCCCAGGAGGAATCTTCACCTGCCTGAGCTGCAAGGACAGCACGGACTCAGCTCCTCTGCATCTCAGGTTCTTCCTTGCAGGCTCTGAATGATCTCAATTTCTAGCAAATTAAGAGAGAGATGGTCAAATGATTATCTTGTAGACACCTGGTGCACTTGCTTTAATACAAAATACTAAATTTAATCCAAATATATCACATGTGCAAAATATTACACGTGTTAAAACACGTATTGAAGGACCAAATCCAATTCTAAATACAACCTACTGAAATTTAAGTTCTGCAGGCCGAAACCTCCCTGTTTTACCATCACCCTTGCAAACAGATACAAGCCTTACAAGGCACTTTTACTAGGCTTCAGTCAAACCTCCCAGACTGCATCCTGGGTATGAGACAGAAATTCAGGTCCAAAGCTTAAGTGATTAATCCAGTGTCTGGTTCTGTTCCTTCATGGAAAGATGGTTTTTGTTTAGAAAATCCACTGTTGTCTCCCAAGTGATAACACAGCCACTCTCCTGTGTTAGAGCCTGAGTGCAACAGTCAGACAAACTCAAATGTGGCTCCTGATCCAGAAGGGAGAGCAGAGCTCAGCTACCATCTCCAGCCAAGAACCACTGTGTGAAATGAAGGCTCTTCCCTTCCTGCATCTCCTGCCAAGACTGATGTGTGCAGTCACCAACTGCTGCTGGATTCAGCACCAATCTGTTTGCTGAATAGATCTTTTTCAGAAAACATGTAACCAAGTGCTTAAAAATCTATTTTAATGATGTTTTCAAGAATAATAATACTCTGCATTACAAAAGAAAGAGGTAAAAGGTACGTCTTTGACATATCAGAAAAACTTACAGCAAAGGCAAAGAACATCTTCCAACCAAAATAAAGCTATGTTGTTCCCTACAGGGAAGCTTCAGGTGTCTGAGGTTCCTTCACCCAATTTGCTTTCAGCCTTCATAGAAAAAGGTGAACAGTTAAAACACTCACTCTACCATGTCAGCTTTAAATATTCCACTGACTGTTGACAATTTAGCAATAAAATTACCAATATACAGAAAATGGATCTGCTGTACCGAAGCTACTCACACAACCAACAGCAAAAATACGTAACAAAATAAGCAGAAATTGTTTTCATTCATAAAAGCAGAATTACTCCCACATTCCACTCTGTCCCAAATCAGCATTCAACACAGTAACCAAAAAGGAAGACAACTGTTGTCATACTTTGTAGAGAGGGCAGAAGACAAATCTACACATGACTCACAAATTTGGACTAACCCTAATTCTACAAACCATTTGCTGTAGAATCACAGTTCATACATGAAAGCATGTAAAATTAATAACAACAATTCAGAACAAGAGATGCTAATGAAGGGTCGCTGCCTGTCGGGCAGAACAAGCCCCAGTCCAGCATTCCAGACACCACAGTGCTTTGGAGAATCCTCACAAAAGGCTGAAAGTGATCACCAAAAGTGTTTTCCCAAGCAGGAGGACAAGACACAAGGAAACCAGTATTGCCTTCAGTGCAATGTCAGGCTTTGGAGCACAGCATTACAGACACAACGCTACAAACGCACACACGGCCCCAGACTCGTCAGGCCTGGCCCAAAGTAACGCAGCCCTAGGAGGGTGATGGGTCCTACCTCCCTCAGCTCTGACACAAGGGGCGCGTTAAATCACCACGGACTCACTGGCACGAAATTGCGTTTTGAAATAACTTAAACCCTCCGGGCAGCTCCTCAGTAAGCCCCTTCCCTGCGGCGCAGCAGTCGGTGAGAGCTCCGCACCTCGGCACCCGCTAGAGCCTGAGCAAGAAGTAGATCTCGGGCTGGTCGTGGCCGGGCGGCAGCTGCAGGCCGGGGCCGTGCCCGCAGGGGCCGTGCCCGCAGGGGCCGTGCCCGCAGAGCCCATCGCCGCAGCCGTGCTGCAGGGCGGAGCAGGCGCCCTCCGGGGCCCCGCGGCGCTCCCCGGGGCAGCCGTGCAGGTAGCGGGCGATGTAGGAGCCGGTGGAGTGCCTGTTGGCGGCGTGCGGGGCCCCCGCCGCCCTGCTCCGCAGCACCACGCCGCCCACACCGCTGCCGTCGCACGGCCGCTGCTTGCCCGCCGCCTCCTGCCGCTCCCGGGCGCGGCTGGCGATGTTCCGCACCCGGCTCTGGCTCCGGGACGACAGCTTCCTCACCAGGGCCCGCGGGCAGTCCTCGTCCATCTGCCTGGAGCACAGGGACTCCCGGCTGTCCTCCTGCTCCGGGGCCAGCAGCTTCCGCAGCTGCTCCGTCAGCGCGTCCGTCGAGTGCGGCCTCACGCCCTGCATGGCAGCCGCTCTCCCGTCCCTCAGGCCCGAGGAGATGAAGCTCCTACTGATGTACTGATACTTACTCTCAAAATTGCAGGAAATGTCCTCCGAGGTCAGGTCTCCCAGGCTCTTGGACTTGCAGGGGCTGCTGGGCTGGAGGGCCGGGAGTGTGGGGAACGGGAGCAGCGGGCAGGCCGAGCCCAGCCGGGGGGCACGCACCGCATCCCTGCGCTCCTCCCCGTGCTGCTGGCACACAAACCCAGCGCCCTCGCACGCGGGGAAGGGCAGCTGGCTCCCCGCCGTCCTCAAGTTCTCGGAGCAGTGCCGGGCGGCGGCACGGAGCCCAGCAGTGGTGCTGCTCCCAGAGGTCCTGTCCCCACTGTGCCCAGGCTCCTGCTTCTGCCGCAGCCTCAGAGGAGAAGCCAGCTGGCTCATGTCCTCCCGTCTGTACTCGCAGGCAGTGACCAGCAGCTCCTGGGAGTCCCCATCCACCTCCACCAGGCTGCTGCTGTCCGAGTGCTCCCCGGTGCCACGGGGCCCCAGTGCCTCCTCAAAGATGAGGCTGCTGGAACCAAAGGAACTGGCACGCTCGGGGCCTTCCCAGCCCGGTCCAGATTTTGTACCGCAATTCCTTTTGGGATTTGCATTTAGCATTGGGAGGGATGAAGAACAAGGAGAGCCGGGAGAGCTATTTTCGAGACTATTTAATCTTTTCTTGCACACTAATTCCCTGTGGCTGTTACATTCAGAAGCTGGAGATGCCTCATGGATAACTGTGTACGTTGAATACTCTGCATCCTCCAGGCTGGAGAACATGGCTGTATCTGGAGTGGAGAATAAAGGGGCTTTGTTGGATTTTGTGGGAGTGAAGTTGTGCCTACAGGGGCTGCTCGGGTCTGCAGCAGACACGTGTGGGAGTGCAGCCCCCAGCCTGGGGGTCTGGCTGCTGCTGCCATGGGGGCTGGCGACAGGGGGAAGGGGAGTTTGGTCACCCGTGCCATCGAGCTGCCCGATGAGAGCGGACACAGCACTGTCCAGCTCGCTCTCAGTCGAGAGAGAGACTTCATCAATGAGGTGAGAAATGTCACTGTCCTGCAGGGCCACTGTGGAGTGACATTCAGGGCCCTCAGAGCACACAGCAGGAGAAATATCAGTCACGGAAAGAGGTGCCGCAGTGCTTTTCTTCATGTTGTATTTGTGATTCTCCACCTCTGCTTTCGGAGAAAAAGAAGTCCCCATGAGAGTGATTTTCCCTTCCTTAGACCCTTTTGTGTCATCTTCCGTTTTACTGTCTGCACAGCTTTTGTGGAGTGATTTTTCTGTGGGAAGTTCAGAGTCAGAGACCTGCATTAGTGGGACAGTTCCATTAGAAAGATTATTCTCCTGGTAGTCCACGAGGTGATTTGCTTGAGCTACACCATTTGTAAAAACCAAATGTTCAGGTTGCTCGTGTGGAGGTGGTAATAAAGAGTCAGCTGTAGAATCTCTCTGGTCATTCTCCTTGGACCGAGATGTTAAATTTGAAGCATTTGCCTTTTGCTCCGAACATGGAAGAACCAATTCTTTCAAGCTCGTTTCCTTCCTGTTTGTATTGTCATCACTGTTGGCTAAATTAAATGAGAAACATATTAGTGGCATACAAGACTCTGCTCTGTCTATCAACAGCTATTTTGTCCTTAGACAGACAAATGGACAATGCAAAATTAGGTACACTTGTGACAGAACTTAATCATGGGGTTGTGCAGGTTTAGTACAAATTATCTGAGTGATATGAATAAATGGAAAAATACAACTGCAGGCACTTCATTGAAACTTCCTTGGAATGTCTATTACATCAAGTAGGTGATGTAATATTTGTTGTAAGTAATGTTAATGAGGTACCACATCATAGCTTGCACGTGGCATTACCTTCAGCTGTGTTCCTAGTCACATTTGTACTATAAAGAAGCGTGGCAATAAAGACAGAACAAAACAGCTCTGTTAAAACACACAACACTTGGAAACAAGATGCATGCTTCAAGCAGAGTCAAAAGCATCGAGTAGATGGACTCCAGCCTGGTTTATACATGTGGTTACTGCAAAGTGTTACAATACAAGGATTTCATTTGGACCTTCTATCAGCAAGCAGCATTCACAAGGGCAAGGGTTTGAATTCCTCAAAAAACACATATTGGATGTTTTCTCCACCAAATCCTCTTGGCTTTCTATGCCAGATCTCACCTCTGTGACTCACTCCTTTGGAGATTTATTTAAGCAGCAACTATAAAAGTAAACTTGGCATAACAGATACTGGTTTTAATGCTTGCTAGAAATCAGGTACTCTTGGAAGAAGCAAGGGGAGCCCTGACCATTTACTGGCAGTGACTGAACCCCTTGGTGGAGGAGGAACTGCTGCCAATGAACATGGCATTAAATGCCCATCTCCAAAATGTGGACAGTTCCCAGGCTTTCCAGTGTTCCAAGAGAAGGGTGGAAGAGATGCACATTTCTTTGATTTGCAGATTTATTTTTTCTATAAGGAATGGAGGAGAAAACAGCATAACTGCAGAGCAGCAGAGACATGTTCAGCCAGAGCATTTTAGCAAGAGAGATCTCTCTGGGACAGCATCTTCCATAGGGATATGAACTGAGCCCTAAGGAGACTCTAAGGGACAGGATCCACCCCTCTCACAGTTAGAAGAGGCAGGATTCAACCCTGTGACAGCTTTTTAGATCACCTCCCAGGCCCTGTGCTTTTGGCAAAAGGTTCCTTTGCTGGAAGTGAACATCTGTGACCTGCAAAAAGTGTGGAAGTTTCTGTGTCTGTAGCACCCTTGGGAAGAAACACCCAGGAAACTGTTACAGCTACTGTGATAAATGACTGAGCTGTATCATCTTCACATCTAATTCACGTGCCTGGTTTGCAGAGTAGACACCTTTCCAGGTGTCAGCTATGTAAGGAACTGATCATATCTCAAAGAGATGAGATTTAGCCCATTGACGACTCCTTGAGTTGAATAAAACTACTTGCACAGAGGCTGCAGGACTAATCCTTTTGAACACACTCTTTCAACTTGCTACACCAAAAGTAATTTTGGAAGCCTCTTACCAGATGTGTTTTCCTCTCCCTTGGCCTCCTGGGCAGTGTCCTCTGCTGGGCAGGGCAGCTCCACCATGAGGAATCTGTCCACGGGCATGGACGCAGGACGCGCCTGCAGACTGCGCTTGGGCCGCCGGAGCACCCCTTCCTTGTCCTTCAGGTCTGTGGGCTCAGAGGCACTGTCCTTCATCTCAGCAGCCTCCAGGAATCCCATCTTGCTCTTCTTCCTGCCCTTGGCCGGGGCGCTGGCCGTGCGCCGCAGGATGCGCTCGCCGATGGAGCGTTTCCGCACGTGGTGCCCGCTGGGTTCGCCCGCCTTGGGCGCCTTGGAGAACAGCCCTCGGAGCCCCATCAGCTGCTTGCTCTGCAAGGACAACGGCCTGGGCTCAGCTCCCACTCGCTCACAGGGAGCACGAGGCAAAGAGCTGCTCTCACACTGCTTATGAGTGATGATGACAAAGTTCAAAACGCAGCAAAACAAAAATTCACACCAAGCCACTCACAGCTACTTTGACCAAGGAGCTCCCAGCACAGGTCTCCATGGATTCATGCATGCCTGGCTTTCTCCTCACTAGGATGGCAGCCTGCCACAGTTACAAGAGAGCTTTGCTCAGTCTCCTAATGGGAGCTGACAAGGCTCTAGGAAGTGCACGCAGTGACAGGCTGCACGTTAGCCTGGAGGTTTATATGCATGGGCTTCATCAAAGCAATACTCAGATGTTTCAGAGCCTGCATGGAGAGTGGTGCAAGTTTGGCAGTTGCAGATCATGCGACTGGGAACCACTGGAAAGTCTGTGCCCAGCAAATGCAAAGTGCATGCTCATGAGCTCTACCTTTGTGGCTCCTAGAAAGTGCATTATTGTGTAACTGGGATTGAGGATTAAAGGGCTCCACTGAAAGGCAAAAAGAAATGCAAATCCATTTGGCTCATGTTTTCAAGACTGCCACACAAGCAAATAAGGTAACAGTGCATCAGCTGTAAATACAACCACTCTACAGCAAAGCATTTAAAACTATTTATTAGATTAATATAAGTGCCCCTCAGGAACTGACCAGATCTCAGTCATGGACGCAAACTCAGCCAATTAGAAAAAAGAATGCAGCCCATCATTCATTCAAAACAGCATCAGGTGAACAGACTCAGTGACAGAGATCAAATCCCAGTGGGTGTCCCCTCCTGCCTCCCCTCTGGAGTCACCCTCTCCTGCTTTTCTTGAGCATATTTGTTCTTACAAGAGCAGCAGGCAAACAGACCCCTGCAAACCCTCCCCCAAGGGATGTGATTTCACAGCTGTGCCCAGAGGTGCACATACCAACACACAGGAGCCCATCCAGTGATCTGATGGGATCAGGGAGGAGAAAGGAACTGCGCCTGGGAGAGGATCTGGACAAGAGCAAACCTCAGCCCTGGGCCCTTCTCTCTGCTGTTCTCTCCCTGCTCCCTGAGCTTGCTGTGGGTGCTGCACAACTTTGGGTTCATGTTTGTCATGACATTCTCTGCATCCTCTGAGAAGGCACAGAGACTGAGGGCTGAGTGTCTTCTGCAACCTCAAACCTCACCAAAGTCATGTTTTTGTGGGTTTTTGTGATTATCTTCCTTTCTTAAATCACTGCAAAAGTACTGTTTTACTTCAGCATCCTGCTGAACATGGCCCTAATTTCTTTGTGCTGCTTATCTCCAAATAGAAACAGCTAAGGAAGGCAGCTGAAAACACAGAAGGCCTGTGCTTTCACTTTCACTTTAAAAACATTCTAAAATTAGCAAACTTGCAGAAAACCTAAATGTATGCACTAAAACTTTAAATTAGGTTAATTTAAATTAATTAAATTAGCTGCTAAAAATAGCTTGTCAAATACCATGTTCTGGTGCAGTTACAGTTCTCAAGATCTACTTCCGAAAAAAGCCCAGTTTAGCACACTAAAGAAATGTACTTGCTGTACCTAGACAAGATAATTGTTGGGTGCTAACAGTGAGGACAGCTGTAAGAATGTGCACACCAAGAGTGCAGTCATGGTGTGGTGTAACCCCCACACACTCTGAGCCTCCTGGGTACTCCAACACAAATCCTGGGAGGTTCTGGGGTACATTTAAATCCATTTTTAGCAGAAGGAGGATTTCCAGCTCTACCTACCTTCCCATAGGTCTCATTAATGATTATATGAACAAATATGGAAGCTTCCGTCAGCCCCTCTAAATACACGTGGCGATAGCCTGGGGAAACAGAAACAGAAATATTTCCACACAAACCACCACCAAGAACCAGCAGTTTGCAGTTTCTGCCCAGCTAGCAGTGACTGTAAAAGTGATGTATACATAGGAAGCCTTGTGCCTTTAGTAAACTTCTCTGGTTTTCTCCCAGGTTTTCCAAGCCCCCATTATAAATTGCATCCAAGTTATAAAAACCACAGCAGCAGTAATTTCCAAAAGCACAGACAAGCAAACTCCTTTGAGGAACGGTGCACAAAGCACCCTAAGAGAACAGAAGAGCTGTCCAAGCTTCACATGAAGTCACAGAGATAAGCATTTATAAAATCTGTCATCTCGTGCTGGTAAGGTCCTCCCTGGGTTCGAAGGAGGATTTCCATGCCCAGGACAGCAGGGCACTCACCAGGCACGAGGCTGCTGAAGGCCACAGTTCTCTGCCCCACAAAGTCTCTCCCGATGGGGTCGTGGTCCCAGACCAGGAACCGCACCAGGGCAATTTCGGGCATATGGATGGTAAAGGTGAGGGTCTCCTCCCAAACAGGATTGAACCCTGCCAGGCAAACAGAACACACTTTGGGAAACAAGTCCTCAGTTCCCAAGAGGCACAGGACACAAGCAGCAGCAGCAATGAAAATTCCATCATGTCAGTCATTAAATGTGATATATCTGCCCCTAGGACTGCTTTAAAAACAAAATGGGTCTGCCTTGGAGCTGGCAGGGATATCCAGGCAAGCTGCTGCTAGGAGGCACTGAGATGGATACAGATGTGGATGTAGATAACAGATATAGATAGATTTGGAACTTCTGCATAAAGGAGATTTAAGAACAATTCAGTTAAAAGACAATGTGGGGAGCAACTGCCCTTCACCTTTAACTTGTTTGTCTCCCCACACCAGAAATTCTGTCTGGGAAGCAGAAATAATTTGTTAAAATGCAATGACTTGATTTCATCAGGTAAGATGCTTTGCAATTTAGAAAGCAATAACACATACTGAATCATTTATCATTATTTCATATTTTACTTGAAGAAATCACTTAGATTATCTTACCATTGTCGTCCACCACCCTGGTCTGATCTTTACAGCAGTCAACAGGTAACCCAATAATCTCCACCTCAACAAAGGGATCTATTATCTGTTTTTCAAAAACACAATATTTTAAAAACAAACCAGTGATACAAGTGAAGGTGAATTTTTAAAAAATTAATGGAGAGAGTTGATTTAAATTCATATGAGAATTCAACCCCGTTTGATTGACATGAATTTTCAGGCAGCACTACCATGGGAATTGGCTCCATGAAGTTGATGTATGGTTTGTATCAAGAGCTATGGACAGCTGTGACTAATTTTCATAAAAGCCACCCTTTAAAATACAAAACAAACCAGTTCTTAAACATCACGAGTAGGATACAGGCTGGAGGAAATGTAATATTTAGTGACCAAAAGCTTGACAATGTCTGAAATTTACTGGTGTATTTGAATAAGGAGAAGGTTTGAGTCACACACTGCCATGTCACTCCAGGAGCTCCCTGCAGGGACCAGAGCATCTCACCTCTCCTCTGTCCCCCAGCATTGAGTCAGGAGGCTTGGGGAGCTGCTGCCCACTGATGATCTTCAGAATAAGCTGCTTCTTAGGACTGGCAGGAAGTGGATCGGCAGAGTAGGGGTTGAATGTGCCTGAAAGATGGCAATAATGAGAGTGTAAGGAAAATAATACACACAATAAATATCAGCCCCCAAGACAAACACAGACAGCAAATTCAGTCAGAAATAAGAAACTATGAGTATGGAGCAGCAGTTCAGTCATTTTAAAATTCTCCTCTTTCTTACAACCTTATCTGAGCTGAGCAGCCCTTGTTTATGTGACTCCAAGGCAGAGCTGGACCAAGCCCTGCATACTTGCTCCTGGGTCACTGCACAGCTTTTTCTACTTTCTTGCAGCTGGTCATCCTAGGACCCTTTTCTTCTTTTCAACACATGTTAATAAGACAAAGACCTCAAAATATATATATATATATATATATATACACACACATATATACACATATATACACATATATATGATCACAGTAAGAGATTGCACACTGGTACAAGTCTAAGAGCTATGAGTGCATGGAAATACGAAAGATTCTGTATTTGTTTGCAATTTCCTTCCTTGTGCCTTCACTGTGAAGGACACTGTGAAAGGCCTGACACGTACAGTGGTAACTACAGTGGAACCTTACCTTTGCACATCTGCTGAGGTTTGAGGACATAACCACAGTTGCCATTTACCCTGAATTTTGCCTCATTTAACTGCATCACACGTCCCTCAGACTGGTAGTTTAGTGCCACTGGAAGAGAGCAGTCAGTGTCATTAATAAAGACAATGTCACTCAGCACACCAGAAGGGAAGGAAGTCTTTCATGCAGCTCGTACCTAACTGGCAGCCCACATTCCAGTAAGGAACAGGGTTGAAGTTGCTGGAGTCGATGCGATAGGCTGAGGGATAGACCCTGCTCAGCTGCCTCTGGTTGTAGAGCATGAACTGCTCAGCCTTCTGCTGCACGGCCTGGTGGGCTCTGGTCTCGCTGAAGGACAGCACGTTCCCCGTGGAGCCTGTGCCATGGGACAGCCAACACACACGTGACAAACAACCCCAGGGCACGGGGCCTGAGCCCACCCCTCACTACCTGGGCACTAACTGAGATTTAGCCCAGTGTTACAAGGATGGAGGGTCCTGTCTTACACAAGTCATGTACCCTGGGTAACTGAAGGGCACCAACTCCCCCTTCCAGGAGGGTCTGTTGTTCTCCCCTCAAGTTTGCAGGCTTGAAAGGAAAGCCAAGCAAGAGTTCCAGCTAAAGAGCCCAAGCTCAAGAACTCCTGCTGGGGCCTTTCCTCCTGCACACCCCAGGATGTGCTGGCTCTGGGGAGCCTACAGCAAGAACCTCGGCTGGCAGTGGGGCAGAGCAGTCACTGCTGGGGAGGGAGTGCCCCACTGAGCCCCAGCTCTGCCCTCGTGCCACACCAACAGTGTGGTCCCCTCCTCTCTCATGAGTGACAAGGGACATGCCAGCCCTGTGCCAGCCCCGTACCATCATCCACAATGTCCTGGGCTGCCACAGAGTTGGTGTACACCACCAGGTCAGACAGGGCCCGGCACAGCTTCACTGTCTTCCTGCGGCGAGCCAGCCTGTGGGGTTAAACCAAACAAAAACAGACACTTGCAGTATTGAAGGTGTATTTCAATCCCCCTTTCTGTTCTTTCCAACAAGGAAGTGAACAATTGTGAGCAGGGAACCACTTGTGACAAATCTCCTCTGAAAGGGTTCTGGGATGACTGCTCCCCTCTACCTCCACAGCCCACCCACACAAACAAAATTTTTCATTTAAAACATAATGAAATAGCTGCACCTGGCTGTTCTAGACAAAACCAAGGAGCATTTCAGTGACAGCAGACACATTCTCAGTGGCACTTTTTTGATTGCTTTTTCTTTCCATTCTCAGATGCAATAAAGCTGCCTGGGCTGTGATGCAGCTCCTTTAACTGCACAGTTTGCTCTGAGCACTGTTTGCAGCAGGTGAAACGGGGCCTGGCCTTTCCATGAGCAGTTACTGTCACACTTCTCTGCAGTTCCAGGGCGATTGCTGCTTACAGCCTGTGACAGGTGACACAGAGAAAACACCAGGCTCCCAGCAAAGGCATCCCGACAGCTGCATCTGGTGTGAGACACATTGTGTGTGAGACACGTGGTGTGAGACATGGTGTAAGACACATCCTGTGAGACACGTGGTGTGTGAGACACATCCTGTGAGACACGTGGTGAAAGACACACGGTGTGAGACACATTGTGTGTGAGACACATTGTGTGTGAGACACACGTGGTGTGAGACACACGTGGTGTGAGACACACGTGGTGTGAGACATGGTGTGAGACATGTGGTGTGAGACACATTGTGTGTGAGGCACGTGGTGTGAGACACGTGGTGTGAGACATGGTGTGAGACACATTGTGTGAGACACAGTGTGTGACATCGTGTGAGACACACCATGTGAGACACACGGTGTGAGACACATCATGTGTGACCCACCACATGTGACACACCACATGTGACACGTACGTGACACACGTGACTGCTCTGGCTCAGCCTCACACGCTGATGGCAGTGAGCAGCCCATGCCTTTACCTGAGGGGTTCTCAGCTCACCTGTGGGGCTGCCCCAGCTCCTTCCCAGGAGGGTGCTGCTGGCTGTCCTCGTCATCTGAGGCGCTGTGGGCTTTGGCTGCTGCCTTTGCAGCTCTCTGTGGGGAAAGAGCCAAGCGGGGCTGGGTCAGTCAGGGCTCCGGACACCCCCAATCCTGTGGTTGGTGTTGAGCAGGAGGGCGAGCTGGGTTTGCAGCTCCAGGGACAAAAGTGACCCCTGGGGCTGGGCCAGCAGAGTTTCCCTGCTGCGGAGAAGGAAAGCAGCACAGAGCACCACTCCACACCACAGCAGGGAGCCAGGCTGCAGCACGAGCAGCTCTGCATGCTGGTCAGCCCAGCACGGCCCCACAGCGTTACTGCTGCCAAGGCTCTGCCAGCACAGGCCCCTGTGTGCTTTGTGCCTGCCCTGCTCCCTCCCAGAACGAGAGGACAACACTGCTCCTGGCTCCGGGGCACTGCTCCCACTGAAATCCCAGTGGTTGTGTCATATTTAACAAACAGCAACACACAGCAGGGCCAACATCCACAGAGCACTGCTCCCGCCCACCTGTGCTTCCCCTCAGCTTAGAAAATTAAACATTCTCTAGTGAAGGTGTCAACAGTCTGGGCAAAATGCTCAAACATCATCTTTCTGCTCCCTTTTGAGCCACATACAAATATTCACATGATTCTAAATTACTACGCTGTAAAGAAAATAGTTATGACATAAAAGATTAAAACCTCAAAATCTCCCTTTTTCATAAGCACCTATGATTTCACAGTTTCCAATTTCAGCATTACATTTTTTGTAACAGTAAACACAACTTCAGGTTAGAGTTAATTAACTCCCTTCTCATCAAGAAGTAATTAATATGACTGAGAGCTCCTTAAGCTATTGCATACAGCTCACTGAGCACAGATTTCTTTTCTCCTTTAGTCATACACCGATTTGAACATAATTTAGTTTGCTGTGTTTAGTGCTGACATGAAGTTGACTACATTGGAAATCATTTGCATGGTTTACTTTGGAGTCTGAAGGTCTGCACTGAGGATGTTCCATGCAGTTAACTTTCAGGAATTGCCAGCTTTAGTGTCTTTGTCCCTCCCCTGGTAGTTTTTAAAGAATTTATTCATTTGTCACAAGAGCTGGCTGAAAATGTCACATGTCAGTATTGTTGGGTGGATCATTCTGTATCTGAAAAGCATCAACAGCAAGCAGTCTTCCCAGGGATCCCTTCAGCTGGAGGCATCGGGGGAGCAGTTACAGGATGTCCCTGCTGCCTCAGCCTACAATACAATCACTATTTAAAAAAAAAAAATCTATATACACCCTAATTTTTTTCAGCAGAGATGAAACCAATGGGCTTTCCAACCTGCTACATTCCATTAGGATAACTAGCTAAAGTAATTAAATTATTGACAGACTTTCCAGCCCTCACCAGAACCAGATTCCAGTGGCTGATGCTTGCCTGTGACATCTCATTCCACAGCATTTGTCTGGCCAGCAGCAGGCACAGGGTGCCATGGCAAGTGCCCACTCTCAGGGACCACAGGAGCTCTCAGCACACCCTGAGTGAGTAACATGCACTGAGCTAAAGGTGCTGAAGGAAACACGAGCACTTTAAACTGCAACCTTGGAATTGAAGTGTAAATAGGAGTCCTGACAGAGTCTGCTTAAGCAGTTTTTGATGGCTTCTAGCTGGCTTCAGGGCAGATAGACTGGTAGCTGATTAAGTTCTTTGAAATGTCTATTAATCACAAGAAACTGCTCAGGTTGTCGATCCCAGAGCTTGCTGCAGCCCTCCCCACAGACAGCAGGGAGCAGGAACAGCAGATCTGGCAGGCTGGGGCACAGGGGCTGCTGGTGGGACAGGGACTGGGCTGCAGAGCTGCCCCTCGGCTCAGGTACCCACTCTGCAGCTCTCACCGACTCCAGGAGGAAGGAAGCTGGCAGCTGGATCAGCTCAGCCTCAGGCTGTAAATCCAAGGCTCCGTGGGAACAGGGGTGGGAGATGACAGGAGCACATTTGTCAGGATATGGGAACGGGAGGAGACGTGTGCACTGTCCCTGCTGGGGACTGCTCCGTGCCCAGCTGGGGACTGAGAGCTCTCAGCTCCTGCCTGGCTCAGCGCAGACATCACTGAAGAGCAGCAGAGCAGGCAGCTCACCCCAGCAGCTGCACAAACAGAACCAGGACATGAACACCGGGGAGAGATCAGGGAAGAACACATCAGCACAGAGCAGGAGCCCAGAGCCAGTGCTCGGCCACAGCAGCCCCTGGAGCAGGCACAGCCCCAGCACAGCACTGTGGGGTGGGACACAGCACAACTGGGCCCCGACTGAAACAGACAGCAGCAGCTCTGTGGAAAACAAAACATGCCAAGACATTTGTCTGTGTAGCTCTTCTGCTGCTGCAAGTTTGATAAGAAAATCAGCAATTCCGGAGCATGAGAAAAGATGATCTTTTAGTCATGGGAGATGTTTTTGTTCATCCTTAGAGGTTCTCAATCTTCTGAACAGGATCAAGACACCAAGTGTAATCACACAGACTCCCTCCTCACTGCCCTCAAGCCCACCAAGCTCGTCTGGAGCAGTAAAACACTGCCAGGGTCTCTGGAATGCTGCCAGTCCCAGAACAGCAACCTGAGCTCTCATTTATTTCACTCACCTTGTGTTTACCAAAGTTGCCCATTAATGATCGACCATGAGACTTTTTTCCTCCTTCTTTTGTGTCCAGGTTCTGTGCAGAGAAAGTGCAATAAAAAGTGTAACTAGATACCTTCAGAAATGTCTTTAAAGAGTCTGCTACAGTCTCTAAAAGACAGAATTTCAACCTCATACAAGTTCTTGTATGTCACCCTTGTTCACTATCAGGAAAGTACAGTTACTGCAAATCAGACAAAGTGGGTTAAAGTCTGATCTGTGAACACAAACTGAAATCCAAAATCTCATTACAGGACTCTTCTAATTTCTTTGTATACTCAATTGTTTAGAATACTCTAACTGTAAGGAAAAATATTAACATTAGCACTCAAGACAACAACAAACCACGTAGAAAAAGCAGTCTAGCAAAACCAGGCAAGAAACAACAAACCAAGACATCTGAGTGTTCTTGAAAGCAGCCCCAAAGGAAAAGGGGAGAGGAAAAAGAATCTCCTAGCGGATAAACGTGGACTTCTCATCGGCTGCCTGCAGGCTGAGCTTCACGTTGCCAGCCATGCCCCCAGACATCAGCTGGATAACTCCTGGCAGCATCTCGCTTCTTCTGTCAGGAACACACAGCCCTTCATCTTCTGAAGAGCAAAACAAAACTGAAGAATATTCCCCCAGCATTTCAGCTGGGTGAGTATTTCAGTGCTATGAACTCCAGCTATTCCTTGTGCTGAGCTGGAGTCACTCTGGGCTTTCATGATGATGAGGGCACTGGGGGCCCAGCAAAATCAATAACCTGTGTTCAGAGATTTGCTCAGAGCTCAGGCTGGAAGTCTCTGTAACATGCAGAAAGAATCTTCGGCAGATTTTTATTTCTTTTAATAGCAATTATTTGGGAAAATTAAAGACAGATCGGTAACGAAGGAAAATAAATGACCAGTAAAAAATAGGAAAATATCCCAACTGCTCCCTTTGTGGTACACCAACTCTTTTCTCCCAGAAAAGAGCTCAGTGACAGCACTACACAAAGCCAGCTGATGAGCCACAAAAGTACCAAACTAGGAGGATCTTTAACCAGTTCATTTTTTCCCATCTAGTTCAATGTTGCTATAAGCTAATCTTCCAATTGTTTTAACTTATTATTCCTAGTTATCCAGCTCTGAATTTCTTTGAGACCCTTGGAAAAAACAACCTTCACGCGAGTTGCAGCAGGGGAAGAGATCTCTAAATGTGCCTTCGTAAATTAAATCAATTAGAAAATTCCAGCATTTTGTATTACCTGACAGATGCTTGAATAATGCACTGGCATTACTGAAGGAGCTCAGCATTCAGGCCACGTGGATGACATGTGATGGGCAATCTCAGGTGTCACATCCAACCCCCAATGGAAATTTGCATTCTTTAACCAAGACTGCCTCAAATATTCTCCAGGGGCCAATCCCCTCCCCAGTACCAGGGAGCCTGTCAAATGTAATTACCTCAACACAAAATGATACTGAAATACTCTCCACTGACCATATTTACTGATATGAGGAGGCTGCTCTCTGCAATCCCACTTTTGTGACCTTGGAGGCCAAAGGGAACCAGCAAAGTGACTGAGTCACACTGCAAAGCCACAGTCTGAAATAACCTCTCTCTTGGGTCAGACGCTTCATCCTTCACTCTTACAGCCCCTTCCCAGCACAACAAAACCTTCCCCAGACACCTCAAGCAGCAGCACAGGCCGAGGGTGTTTTCTGTCATCAAACATGGCTTCAGGGAAAAGTCTCCCAGGGCCAGCTTTGGAAAAACTGACAGGAAATACATAAACCCACAGAGTGGGAAGACATGCAGAAAGCAGAACTACACATACATGAGCCTTCTGGCTACACTGGTTCCACATCTCCACAGGAAACTCACTCTATTTAATGTCCCTGGATTTGCACCAGTTCCCAAGGCCTTGGCTCTGCCCTCAGAAGCAGTGTGTGACACACCGCCCAGTCCCATCCTCACAGGGGCTGCACAGGGACTGCCCACGTACCTGCTTCAGGTTCACATTGAAACTCTGGTGGGTTGCCTTCAGCAGGGCTCTCACGGTGAAGCTGTCAGGATCCTCTTTGTCCCTGATTTGGGATTCTTTCAGCAGAGATTCCAGTTTTGTTCGTATAAAGGATTCCACCTGGTGCTGAGTTGCACCATTACTCTGAAAGACACCAGCAAACCCAGTTCAAGCAGATGCTCGTGTCCACCCCATTGCACACCGAGGGTCACACAGCTCCCATTTCCTTCCTCTCTGCAAGAAAAGACTTCTTGCATAATCCTGCCTGCTTCTGCTCTTCTACCTGTGGCTTCACTGCCCTTTCCCTTCTCCTCTTCTCTTCAGTCCTCCCAACACAGCTCACAGACCCCCCAGGACCTGCCCGTTGGCTCTCTCTGCCTCACAGCTGCCACAAGCCCCACCTTCTCTTTCAGCAGAGCAGCAATTCTCAGCTAATGCCCTTACAGACAACCTAAACATTAGATTCCTGCTCCAGACAGTTAAAAAAGGAAGCAATTCCTGTTAATAGTCATCCAGACTATACAGACTCAAACCAGTCTCTTACGTAAGGCACTTAAAACAAAAACAAATCCTATAGAACAGCACAAACCTGACACAAGAATTAGAAACTTAGAAATGAAAAACTCTACTAACAATTACAAGTCAGACATGGAGTGTGCATGTAAGAAATGCAGAGCTGTCACACTTGGGGAACTGACTGTGTGCACATACAAAGCAGGGCTTTAACTTGCAGTCGTCCTCAATTTCATCAGCACTGTCCTCTTCTGAAACTTCTCCTTCCTCAGCATCTGCTCCAAGGCTGCAGGGCAACTTCTTACCCTAAAATGAGGAAAAAACCACCCCAAATAAATATACATGTGGTCAGTGTTAGTTACTGCACCAGTCTGCACCTCTTGTTTTACCATCTGCTCCTAAATAAATCACCTACTAAACTTCTGTGATATTGCTTCTGTGCACAGAAATGTTCTCAGCCTACCTGCTTCATCAGTGGGGAACAGGAATTACACTCAAGATGCAGAGGATTGATTTTTAGGCTGCATTTTGAAATTAATGATGCTGCTGCTAATGAGCAGGTCAAATTCACTTCATGCTGGTACCTTTACACTGGCTTAAATCCATGAGTGGTATTAGAATGACTCCTTATAGACGCTTAGAGGATAAAAATTACACCATGATTTGAAATTGTTTGGCTAGTGAATCAATACTGCCTTTCAAAGGAAAATGTATAAAAAGAGCAAAAACAATAGCAAAAAGATGAGAAGCTGGCTTACTTCTCAACAAGGTACTGATTCCTAAGTCTGATTTTATCTTTTCCAATAGAGCTGCTTAAATTGAGCAGGACATGGGAGACAGGGCTTTGTGCAGGGATCCTGTGATGCTCGAGATAGAATTTCTCATTCTGAAAACAGCTCAGCTCCACAGCAGTCTGCACCCACAGGGCTCCAGCAGTGAGAGCTGGAGAATCACAGACAACCTCAGATGTGCTGAAAAGCCAGCTCAGAAGTTCAGGTAAGAGCCCAGAACACCCAGCCTCTCCTGCCTTTAGTGCCGTGGGGTTTCTCACATGAGTGACACTGCACACAATTCCCTGTGGATCCCTCAAACACCAGCCCCACGTGTTTGCACAGTTCATTAACCAGCAGCTACCCCAGAAAACCGAGGCAGTGAAATGCAAAATCACGGCTGAGCACTCAAAGGGCTTCTAATTCAGGGTCAGCTGTGTCCTGTGCACTGCAGTGTGTTCAAACTAACATCAGACTGCAACGTGAATCCCTGCAGCTGGACTGATACCAAGGAGAGAGGGAAAACCAGAGTTTCCCAAGAGTTCACACAGAAGTAATTGCCCCCAGGTGTCCCAGTAAATGAGACCATCTAATAGGGCATTAATCACCCTCTCAAAGGTCTGCCTTGTGCTTCTTTCCTGTTGTATCCATCCTGGCCTTTGAAACTCCTTTCAGAGCAAATCTGTTTGGAGCGAGAGGCTCACACAATTAATCCTGCACAGAGCACCCACGCCAGGGCTCCAGGGCCTCCTCCAGCTCCTCTCCTCCCATAAACACAGCAGCTGAACCATGAACAGAGTTCCACTCCATGAACTACAGCTCAGAGCTGGCTGAGGGGAAAGGCAGGAAATCTTCACTTTTCTTTCACTCCAAAGTACTTTGTCCAAGGAAGGACTGTCAGATAATGTTTAGATACCAAAGGGGTATGAACTGGTGCTCCAAAGAAAATCGACAATAAATATCACATGCTGACTTTTGCTGCATTCTCAACATGCCCAGGAGCAAATTACCTTCACTAGGATTTTCCCTTTTAAATCCTGAGGGCTGGGAAGCTGTCTGGGATCTCTGGTGCTCACAGATGACAAGTCCAGTTTGTCACCAAATATCTCCTTCAGGTACTGGGCGATCTTCTTTTGCTGTTGAATACTGCAGTGGTTTTCAATGGACAGTATCACTGGAAACCTGGAAACAAACCCCCAGACACTGTCACAGCTGTGTGAGGAGAGACACCACCTGTGGGTGGAACAGCTGAGTTCTTCCACAAATCTGCCCCACTGCTTTCTAAACTCTTGGCAGCCCCAGGGTTCTATGACAAGGATCCCCACACCAACCAAAGAACCACCTCCTTTAGTTTTGAAATTACCACCTCCTATTTCTCATCAATAACACCAAACTTTTGGGCTTGGTTTTTTTTTTCCCCACACATCCATTGTTGCGTGCTTTTTTTTAAAAAAAAGAAAAGGAAGTATTTTCCTTTTATTCTCTTCAAACTACTCAAAATTCTCTACACCCACTCATGTTCTGAGACTACTGTGTGTACATATATGTATATATATACAGGCAAAGTCTACAGTTTTCATAATAAACTGTTATAAAGCACCTTGGCAAGTGAAACAGATTCAGAACACAATCCCAGACCTCAGTATTTCCTCACACTACCCATGTGACAGCTTTTCAATTTGAAATAAAGTATTTTCAGTAGGTAGAGAATCAGTATTGATTTTTCAGGAGAATTTCCCTGTGGACATGAGTGGGAAGTTCTACTGAAAGATATTCAGCAGTGTCAGACTGTCCAAAGCCTTAGTGAGTTTAAGAGCACAAAAGGTTCACCTTAGGCAGAACCTTCTCCCTCAGCTGCTGGGAAGAGCTCGTGCAGCTGAACAACAAACACAACATGGGCAGAACACAGGGGAACAGAACCAACCCTCATGTGTTCAAAGCAGTATTTGCACTCCCTGGGCTTGAAGGTTGTTTCCAGTGTGGGATTAACTACAGAAAATGAGCAACGCTTCAAACCTGGCTCCACACTTACTCATTTTTGATGAAGGCATATTTATTGATGGTTTCTGCCACGTCCCGGAAGAGGATTTTGGAAGTCAGGGTGTAGCCATGGTGCACCACAGGCTCCCCATCTGGGCCATCCCAGCAATCCACTGTTGGGACAGAAAAGCCATACACTAAGAGATGGCCCCGATCTCATCCCTTCCTGTGCTCCTGCTGCCAGCAGAGCTCACCTGCTCAACCCTGCAGGGACCAACAAGGTTCATCCCACCTCTCACTCCATCTCCTCTGACCTGCCAGCTGAGCTCAGACTAACATGACAGCCTTTTCCTAGGTCAGATAAGAATTCTGCATCCTAGAACTGTTTTTTTCCCTTGTATTAAATTGAGGTTTTTTCCTCATTTATAAAACTACAAAGTGTAATAGGTCAAATAATGTTTACAGCTACCTTGTGAAAGCAGGTTTTGCTTCTGAAGTCAAACTATTTAAAAATCATTTCTTTTTCCACTCCCAATTTAACTTGCAGCTTTATAACAGTATGAAGAGTAGCATCAAATCCAGCACATGGAGAATGGACCAGCATAAGAATGCTTTTCCTAATGAGTGCCTGTACTCTGTACTTGCACCAAACTTGTCACTGCTGTTGCCTCTACAGGCAGTTGAACTTCCCTTGGAGAAAGTTGCAGAGCTATTCCCCAGGCTCTGAAGTAGCTGTGATAGCTTTGAGGTCAAGTAAAATAACACTGCCAAGTGCTCCCGTGAGCTGTTCTGCAGAACACAATTATCCAATTCTCTCAGGTTCATTTTCTCTAATTAATTTTTAAATAGAGATTAACAATATTTTTTTTCCAGATGACTTTTTGTAATGCTAGTCATAAAAAATTAATATTGAGTCTAACTTTGTCAAACACTTTATTTCTGGAAAAGTACTAATACTAATATAAAACTACTAATGTTTTGTTATTATTTAAATCTTGCAGAGCTTAAACAAGAATCCAGCGTGATCTCCACGTTCCCCCATGGCAGGAGGTTGGAACTGGATGATCTTTAGATTCTCTGGTGCCTGCGATGCTCGCCCGAGGTGATGACTCACAACAAAAATTCAGTTTATCGTGGTTGGAAAGTGCGGCAGTGCCTGAGCCAGCCCAGCAAGGCACGGGCAGTTTGTGAGCCTGTGCCTGGAGCTGCAGCCCCAGCCCAGTCCCAGTCCCAGCCCCAGTCCCAGTCCTACTCTCAGCCCCACTCCCAGTCCCAGTCCCAGCCCCACTCCCAGTCCCAGTCCCAGTCCCAGTCCCAGCCCCACTCTCAGCCCCACTCCCACTCCCACTCCCACTCCTGGCCCACCTTCCACGCAGCGGCAGCCGGCCTGCAGCACCCGCGCGTACATCTCGGCCCGGGACTGCGACAGCAGCTGGTCCCCGCTCAGGTAGGTGTTGTGGGAGGAGGCGATGAAGTAGTGGCACAGGGGCTGCTCCATGTCCTGGTGCACCTCGCGGTGCAGGGGGTTGGACACCTCACACGCCGGGCTGCGCATGAAGTTGGTGAAGCCTGGGGGGCAGAGGGACACGTGAGCCGCGGG